>JAMQGT020012516.1:0-100445 GCA_024447675.2 Pterophyllum scalare | reverse complement strand
CAATCACTTTTTCACACCACTGTAAATACTCAGATAACTGGGCATACTTTTGTTTTCCCCAACACAACTGTGAGCCAAGACACCCTTTGGAGGGAACCCATCAGGAGTTTTTTCTTTCAGTCGTCTGCCACAGCTTGTGCCCATAGGTGGGGTCTGCCTTATTCTTTGCCCACATTTCAACAAGAACCCAAGAAATTTCAACTCCTTCATTCGATTTTATATGGCACCAACTCATCCCCACCCAAAGCACCCTTTGATAGCTGAGAGCTATGGCTACATATATGTTGTTGGTATAAATATATTAACTGTAGCTGCTTTATTTAAAGAATGAATATCTTCTTTCACCACTGACAAGCAGTAGGAACCTGTGTTCTAAAAGTAGTGCTCGTGTGTCATCAGTTGCATAATTTAAAATGGTGGTAAGGGCATCATACTGTACTGAGAGCTCATGTCTCCATGATGTACTAGACAGCATGAAGCAGCTCATCTGCAGCAGCTTTTCAGGACTTCATGTTGATATGCGTCTTTTTTTATAAACTTTGGTATCTGATGGTGTGCTCAAAAAATCATCCTTGCTTCCTCATCCTACTGATTAAACCTGTCATGTCATTCATAATCTTGGCAGCACAAGACTAAAAACAGGTGCACACAGTATGTGGGAATATTTTTTTCAGTGGATTTAATGGACAGGGATGAGATGGTAAGGTGCAGACTGCAGCATTTTCCATACATAGAACTCACTTGGGTGGGCTGACCATGTATTCTTATGGCGACTGTGTTTAGTGTGGTTTTTTGTTTTGTTTTGTTTCTTTTTTTTAAATTATCCATTTCCGTCGGAGAGCAACTTGGGGTTCAGTATCTTGCCCAAGGATACTTTGGCATGCAGCCTCGAGCAGCCAGGAATCAAACCGCCAACCTTCCAAATAGTAGGTGACTTGCTCTCCCTCCTGAACTACCGCCACCGCATAAAAAAGAATTTTTATGTTACATTAGCTTACAACTCAGGCTCAGCTGTGGTGGATGGTGTGTTTAGCATGCGTGTGTCTGTGTGTATCTTTTGGCACTGACCTCCACTTGCTAATAGCCCTCACTACGGGATGCTAACTCATTCGCAGCAGGCCATTAAAGCACACTCTTCACTGTAATTTACTGTAATTTCTTCATCTTCAGCTTCTCCTTAGCAGCCCATAGAGCTAAAAAGCCATGGTTTTCATTTGACTGTTAACACTCAGGGAATAGCTCACCCCTCCATCCAGATGGAGATGAAGGTGGATGGTTGAGTCAGGAGCCTGAAGATGTAATGCTGCTTTTGCGTCCCATAAGAGACGCTGTAAATATAAGCTACAGAGATGTAAAGTAACCACTTATGTACACCAAAAGGTTTTGGTTTTCAGTTAATTAGTCGGCACTTTACTTATAATAGGTTTTCATATTTGGGGAGAATACTTTCTATTTTTTTCTTCTGTCTTGTTTGCTACAGTTAGCATGAGTGCTGGTGTAACTGGCTACGTTGAAAATACAAGTACATTCAACATTAAATAGCTGTGTTATCTTTTATTTCTTTTTCTTTCACCGTTCCATATTTTTTGCAATTGCTTTATTTTTTCTCTTATTCTTTTGCAATAGGCCTCAAATCCTCCCTTACTTTCTACGTTCCCTCCTTTCTTCATCCTCTCATCTTTTTACCTTAACTGTTTTCTACACACCTTTAGGTATCCTCAATTAGCTGTCCTAAAAGCTGCGGTCATTGCTTTTACATATCTAAGAAGGAAATTAATGCACAATAGGTTCAAAGCCCCTAGTGTGGGCCATTCCTCGAAATCTAACTGCTATAATACTCTTACGTTCTGCTTCCTACCTGGTGAGTGCCACATTTACTGAACTCCACGCCCTCAGTTTGCACTAGGTCTTTTATTAAAAGTACATATAATCCTCTTTACATCAACAGGATTATTTCCTAACGTTAGCAAAATAGCTACAGAAGATTTTATGCAGTGCTTCTAGGGTGATGAGTACTTCTTGTCTATAGTAAACGTATCTAGTATATATGGTTGTAACCAAAATTAGCGTCTTACTAATAATTAACTAAGAGTCTGTCGGTCTGGATGGATGGATATATATTTATATATAATAGTTGTTCTCTGTGTCTCGTGTTTCCCTACGGTGACTTACCTGCTCCTCTCTCTGCGTAGGGGAGGGACACATACAGAGATTTAGTTTTGCAAAGTTTTTGAGGACAGTTTTTCATGTTAATGCTTTCCAAAGCCTTTTGACCTTAAGTTTAATCATTAGAACTCAGTCCCAAATCCTAACTTGAACCTAAAACTGACTTTAATCCTAAAACAAAGTCTTGACCCTCAAATAGGCCTTTGAAGGGGTGTGAAACAAAGGAGAGCTGGGCAAAAAATTCTAACTTTGACTTTGAAAACTCAAAGTGGTTCTTAAAGAACAGCTGGACATGTTTTGTTTTTTTAAATTTCCTTTTCTTTGGTTTTCCATGACAAATCCCTCGTGTAGCTTAGATGAGCAGTTCTTGAAAAAGCTCCATGTTCTGCTCAGCCATGGTAGGAACATGGACAAGTATCCTTATAGATGTGCTCTGTTCAAAACAGCTCAACTGTAACTTTGACCATTTGTATGTGATGGATTTAGGGGACATCTGTGAATTACACCTACAAAAACACAGATTTCACTGTTCCCACACAGACATTACCCAAACACATTGGTCTGTATCTGCTGTAGTTCTTGTTCATCATTGACGTCAGCTGGTTCATAGCTTGAATGCTACAAGAAACCTTTTATTCCTTCTGCCTTTGCTTCCCTCTCTTGAGGCTTGACCTGCTTTCTTCTTATTTTCTTCTCCTCCCCATCTCACTCTATAAAAAAAGAAAAACTTGGGGGGGAAAGGAGGAACTGCTTTTATTAATTACCTCATTAATGGAGAAAGGGGAGTTTTTTTGTCAGAATGTGGAGGATGAAAGATATTGAGTAAATTCAATGTGAGCCACATCATCAGGGAAGCAGAAGCATAGCAATGGAGGAGGGGAGGCTGACCTTGACATTGATATCCTCACAGTAACTGAAAGTACACCGTGTATCTATGTGGAGCTCAATGTGCTGTAAGTATGATGCATATTTGTCTCTTTTTGCTAGTATGTGTGTTTACACACACACACACACTCTCACACACACACACACACACACACAGGTCTTTAAACGCTTGCTGGCTTTCTATTATCTGAAACCAAATGATCCTAATTAAGACCAACAGGGTCATGTTGCATTGCTACCTGTCACTGGTCTGTTTTGTCAATATGTAATTGAAAAGATTCAAGGTGACCTCTCCGTTAGTTCTTATCACCTGGTTTGTCACTGTCATCACAGGAGGAGAAAAATGTGTTTTTTGACACAGATGAAGAGAATGATCAGTCCAAAGTGGAGGGAAAATGACACGAATTAAGTTAATTGGTGGACCATCAGGTTGCTGTCAGCACTGCTTTTGTCTTCATTTGATTCTGCTAAGGTCCATTATAGGTTGATTAACAGCATAAACATCTTCAGATCTGTTTGGTTCTCATTGGTGTCCTCAAGTTCCTTTCAGTTCTATTTTATTAAATAAAAAGAAACCATATGTGTTGGGTTGGGTTTTTCTACTGTTCTGATTAAGAAACAAAAAGATTTGACATAAAAAAAAAGATTTAGTAAAACTACTCAATAATAATGTTTCTAGCAAAAACTTATGGCCTTCTGTGAGAAGTACAGGAACTGCCTTGATGCATTGTTACAGTGAAGAGTAGCAGTCAGTGTGGTATTTATCTGTAATATTTATAGCTAAAATTTATTGTGAATCTGGTGCTGATAAATTAATTTGCAGGCAACAAGCCAGAAGCTTTGGATGAATTAGTTCATGTTATTCACGTGTGGTAGAAATATGTGTGTATCAACAAGCAAGATAATGCTAGCACACACACTAACATTAGCTAAAATGAACCCAGCTTAAGTCAGTTCTGAGTACCATAACCAAATGAAGGTCCGTATATAGAATCTACTTTTCTTTTTTCTTTTTTTGTTCATTGGTCGCTGTCCTGTTTGGCCAAATGAACAACACAATAAATCTGGCTTTCTTTTGGCTTTTGTTAGCTTACTCTTAACCATGTTACCAACTTTTCTGCTTCTTGTTGTTGTTGTAAGACTCAAATATATATATATATATATATATATATGTATATATATATATAATATAAAATATAAAAACAGCTGTCCCAGCAAATCTTGATCTATTGAATTTCAGTAGAAATGAGTAAGTTGAACAGTGTGCAGCACTTAATTCATGGTATGAAATGAATGTTCAATCCCATTTCTGTGTATATGATCTTATTACGCTCAGTGGGCAACCTGGGACAGTGAGAGCATCTCCTCCAGGCCTGGTTGCTGGGATGACCGCTCACCTCTCAGCCTTTTTGGTAAACCTGAAGCAGCAGTCAGTCAATGTTACAGAGCAGCGGGGGGCATTTGACTCAGAGGATTGTTTGGAAGAAAGGAGGATTGCATCAAAATGACTGACAGCAAGGTTGGCAATTACAGGGTTGATGTGAGGATAAATCAATATCTCCTCTTGTTGATATGAAGGCAGGAAAATGAATACGTATCGACTCTTGCCTGTTGTGTTTGCGTGTATGAAGGAAAAGGATGTTCCCCATCACTGTAATAAGATGTAAATAGGCCAGAACTTGGTTGTAGTGGCTGGCAGATTTGATCCATATATGAGAAGCAGTCCGCTCATCAATCTGGTCCGATAGATACAGATGGCTCCCAGGCAGTCAGGAAACTCCACCACAGTCCTGCTGAGCTCCACACATGCAGGTTTGCTGCTGAATGAGAAGCTTTTCCCCTAATTTTCTCTTTGCCCCATTGCCCCCATCCCCCCACTACCAATTCCCATCTCTCTTGATATATCAGCCAGATTCTGATTTGTATTTTGTGTCACAAGGCAATGTTGCTTTATGTTTGCGTTCTGTAATGTTGAATGTAAGACAGTGTAAAGGAAGCTGGAGTCAGTGAGGATTGCACATGTAGATGATTTAGCAGGGCTTTATGTGGTATAGACACCCGTTTCAAAGTTGGTGTACACTGCCCTTCAGCACATTGTCATACGTAAATAACAGAAGTCCCTAAGGGCTGGCTAGAAACAGGCGTTGCCAAACAGGGACCCTACTAGCATACTTGTGCCTTGGAAATGAGCATCAAATCCACATAGTTGGAGGGCTGAACCCCCACCCTCTCTTTATATTTTTTTTAGCTTATCACCCAGCACTAGAATTTGTTTTCAAAAACTTGTTAAAAGAAACCAATATTTGCTGTTGGATAGAGGTGATATGTAAATTACTGTCAAGGTACTTAAAGTTCAAAGTGAGACTCTTTATACACTTTGTTTTTCAAGCATTTCTTCTACCACTATAAAGCTCAGCTGTGACAGTGCAAAACCACCTTCAGCACAGTGCTTTTTAACTGCGGCTCTCAGAGCACTTTCAGTTGAAAACAAACAGTATATGGATGGAGCTTCGACTCTGACAACAACAAACAGAACGTGCACTTTAAAGTTCTGTTTAGTTCCCATTCTCTTTTTGGTTTTATGCCTCCTTCGTACAGAGGCTCTTTAATACAAAGCCGTCATGGTTATTATCAGCCATGTGTAAATGAAAGGAAACAAAGAAAATAAAGAGGTGGCAGGACTTTCTGTTATTCTCTTGTTTATTTTAGTTACTGCCAGAAATCAGTGCCTGAAGTGTGGTGAGCATCAGACTCTTAACTTCTGGCTTTACTTGGTTTGAAGTGTGTGTGGGTGGCTGGCTGTGGCCTGTAGGTCCTGGTTCTGAGAGCTGCATGGTTGAAATAGTTTATCTTTGCCTGAACACTGAACCAACAAAGCAAATAGTTTTACAGTAGTTTTTTTTCTTTTAGTTTTTACTTCAGTTGTCACTTAGTTTTTTATTTTGTGTCCTTCAACAATTTAATTAGACCTGTTATGTGTTTCCTTTACTATTACAATGGTTGATATTCATATTAGAAACAACAAGTTGATGTACAAATAAGGACAGACAAGTGCAAGTTATGCCTGTGAGGCAAAATCTATACTCTTGGATCTGTATGACTACATAAAGAGGGGATATCCTTAATATGATCATCTCAGGCAGGTGTGAGCAAAGTAGACCCACTCACTGGCTCAGTCACAAAGGTTTGTCCGGTGTGCTTCCTTTCATGATGAAAAGGATGTCACCCTAAAAATGCTTTTTTATTGTGAACAAAAGTAACATTTGCAGCAACCAAGACCAACATGTTTTAGTTTTCTTTCATGCCAACATTACAGAGGACTCTTTTGTTATCAAAGCCAAGTAGGAAGCTGGATTTTAACCTAGGCCTAAAGACCTCCAAAAGACAGGCCTTCTATAAAGGACAGAACTCAAGAGCCTGAACCACAAGTTCACCAAAATATGTGTCTTGTATTGATAAATGGCTTGTGATTACAGTTTCACTGAAGACTTTGGACATATTTACAATGTGGCTACACTGCTCTTTATAGTTCCACTAAAACTTGACAAAAGTAAGAGGTGTCATAAATGTATTCAGCTGTTTATTTCATGTGTTTTTTGCACCATAGAAAGCCACAGTTTCTGTCTAGTTGCTACATGACTAGATAAATCTATTAGCTGCACTTAAAGAACAGTGAATACCTTGATATATCGTGCACTTCTACAATCTCTTGAAAAAAATACTAAATTATTATAGTACAGTACATGTAATAAATGCTTATTGTACTGTAAGTATAAGGTGACATCCCTAACCACAAGGGTATCAGTTCTGGCCTACATCCACCTTCCAACTCCACAACAGGAAGACGGTACTTTAATACTTATCAAAGACATATCTTGCTGTACTGCAGATATTAGTGCTGTCAGTTGTTTGTAATGGTTGGAGGGTAGGTTGGCAAGAGCAGTGTCTTTCACGGACAAACACATTTCTGATTAATCAAAAAGTTGATGAATGGATTTCTGCAAGTGCAGTACTGAGGTACTCAAAAGTATAGTTACAGACAGAAAAACCCTCCGTCTGTTTTCTTTCATTTTGGGATAATGATGGATCAAAGTAGCTGCTCCCCACACACACATTCATTTCAAAGAGGGCAGAGGTTTGAGCAATGACTGTGTGAGCATGCAGTGTTGCAAGTGTCCTGTTTCATGAACTGCCAACATTAAATGATAGGGAAGCAGATTAGCACAAATCAAATAATTATGATGTAATGCTTATTTAAATAATTAATGGGAAAAGAAGCTAAAAAAATCATCAACTTTGGATCACTGACTGTCATAAATTCCTGTTATTGGTCACTGGCACAACAATAGCTGAAAATGAGTGCAATAGGTCCAAAGAGGTTTTAGACAACTATCAGTTCTGGTTCTGTTTTAAAGAGAGGCTAAAAATTAGTCCTGCACCACACATCAACAGGGCATATTTCCTTTGCACTTGACTAAGCATTTTGTGCAGAGTGTAAACATTCAGAAAGCATACAGTGTATATGCTATACTGTATGTATGGATGCATTATTGTCGCTGAATAACTTGAAGGTGTCTATGCATGTGTGCGACTGATAAGGTCACCAGGATCCATTAACACTCATCATAATTGACTGCATACGCGGTTTCAGCCTGACAGGAAAAGGTCAGCAGGATCTGTTGGGCATTTTAAAATGTGCTTAATTTTGGTGTGGTCGTAATTTTGCATCCACACACAAGTCAGATCTGTCAGAGATGTCAGATCTTGTGTACTAAAAGAAAACTTGACGGTCAGTGTTTTTTGGATTTTTGACATGTTTAACATGTTTTTCCAGACACATCATAGGAGAAAGTTTCTGTCATTTTCAAGGAGCTTCCTGGAAACTTGACATCTGCTGTTAGTGGTGTTTACTATTAAAGACAAGGTTGAAATATCCATAAATTGTACACAATGATCAACTAACAGGATGTCCCATTCTGTAGAACTGACCAGTCAGGAAAATTCAGTTGGATCATATGCACTCAAGCACCCTGTCAGTTGAGTAAAGTTTGCAGTACTGAATCCTTTTTTTTTTGGAAATCAGCCTTTTACAGCCAACTGGATTTTGGGGCTTTCTTTAAAGTGTTTTTCTGTTTGAAGTTTGCATGTACCTTTTAAAAGTCTGTGTGGGTTTCCACTGGGTGCTCCAGTTTCCTCCCACATCCAAAGACAAAGTCTGAATGTTTGTGACAAAGAACGAAATGTACTTTTGAACAGTAGGAACTTTCCGACCTTTAACCTTGGACCCCTGAAGAACTGTGAGAGGCTCTTTCTCTTCAGTTCGTGTGGATTTTGATCTTACAGTGCAGTAGCTTCAGTAGGTTTCAGTAGCTTGGACTTTATTTTATTGACTGTTAATGTTGTGGCTTGTGTTGATGCTGATAAATTTCTTCAAATTATACTGTTTGAATAAGTCTCTGTTGTGTCTGAAAACTGCAGGTTTGATAAGTAAAGAGATGTGGGCCTATCAGAGCTTCCTTGACTGGTTGGCAAATGGTTGAGGGAGTTGTTAAGTGAAATTGGTTGCAAAGATGTATATGGTGCTGCACTGAAAACCTCCATTCAATTGCTTTGGTCAGTAGCAGATTACCACTTTTGTTGGTACTTTATATGGAAAATGTCAACTTGTCTGCAAACACTTGCTAAGTGATTGTGAAATTATGAGTATGATGCAAACCAGAAATGGAGACCACACAGCGGTGGCTGTGAATATTAGATAGGGAGCACTTAGATGTTGAAAGGGCTTGAATGAACGAGTGAATGAGACATGTTCCGTAAAGGGCTTTGAGTGAGTGTAGAGTTGAATTATTATATAAGAACCAGTGCATTTATCATTTACCATTCAAAGCAAAAGCTGTGACTTTTGGACTGTGTTGATTCAGTGTTAAGGCACAACTATTACTGTGAAAGTGAACATTCTGTGTCTGCTTTGTGTTAAACTTGGTTAATTGGTTGGTGGGTTTTTTTAGTGTTTGCAGACAAGTCGCCATCCTCCATGCAGACTATGGGCAACCATGACAATCTGCTAGAAACCCAAGCAATCACAAGGAAGTCTTTGTACCTTCTTTGCGACTGATTTCACCCAGCAACCTCCTGCAACTATTCATCGACCAGTCAGGAAATAACATTTCCCTTGAGACCAGGCATTGCCAGAGGACCACCATCTAATCACTAGACCTGTGTGACAGAGGCCATGGCTACTTTTGCGCTCCACTGCAGACTCAAGGCTACACCCTAGCTGCTACATAAGCCAGATAAAAGCCCAGTTTCCTAACCATCCCCCTGAATAGAGCTGAAAACCTTTACCAGTCTATGGATAAGTCCAGTCTTGCAGCAAAACTTGTAAAATGCAAAGGCTGAGCCCAAGAGGTTTTTGGTCACTTTATTGTTTTTTTCACTACACACAAATTACCAGGTCCGTCTGTTAGTTCAAATGGAATGTGATTGTTTTGAAATATATAATGAGTTGAATAAAGCTTAAATAAAAGATGCAATTAATGCAGCAAATCGAAAGATGGGAGACCTTTGTCCTCACTAAACATAAAGGGTTTTTTTTTTTTAATCAGGCATTATTATCAGGCACTCTATAAAAATGTAATCATATAAACATTTAAAACTCTGTATTTGTCTCATAAATGGCGAGATCTCGGGCAAGACTAGATCTTGGACACATATTTTAGAAAATGGATGGCCGAAATTACACAGAAGTTCATTAAAGTGAATTTTCAGCCATTACCTTGAGCATTTATGAAATTTAATAGCTAGAGTGGTTTTATTCATTCACTGTTTATTTTGCCATTAATGCTGTCCTCTTTGTGCCTTCCAGCTGGTTGTGTTAATTCATTCAATCTGCTCGTAGAATTGTTGCTCCTGTGGTCAGTACTTCAACATAATTGTCGGCTGATGTAATGGTTCCAATTAGACTACAAGAGAACAAAAATCTCTGATTAATGTCCTTTAGGGTTTTTAATCAAACTGGGATTCCACAGATTTTAATGTAGAGAGCTAACAGTAACGTTAGAGTCCTGTAGGAGTAAATGATACCAGAGGGTTATTTACAGTAACAGATGTCGTTTATAAATATTCCAGCCTCATTTGTAAAAAATGTAAATTTTTCAGTTGCTAAAAACCACCGAGTACAGCAGTTCCCACAGGTCTTTTTAGGAGTTGCTATGGAGATGACTCCAGTCAGAGCCATGCAATCACAGTTTGTGAAAATTCAGAACACAACTCAATCTGAAACAAACACAGCTCCAGAGCTGCATCATTATTCTAAAACTCAGATGTTTCTCAGTGGTATCTTGGAGTGACGAAAAGTGCTGCTCTCTGATTTCTTGCAGCAGTGCACTATGGGATTTGAAGTTGAAAACCACATGTATCGGCTACACCGTCTTTGACTTTTTGGATTCCTCTGATTTATTATATTTGTTTGAAGATTGGGGTCTCAGCAATGAAGAACTTAATTGGGACTTTGAATGCAATTTCTGCTTCAGCTCCAAAGCACAGAGAGGAAACATGGAAGGTTTGATGAGATAGGACTTGATGACCAAAGGCCATGTCTCATCTGGCAGAAGCTCACCCTGCAGAGTTCACAAGTACTGGACATTATTGATCTGATTCAGCAGAGAGTACCAAACTGATTGAGGGGAAAGAAATCAATGAAACTGAGTCAGTTGTGGCTTCTACTAGTCACACAGTGATTTATTCTGCTATTTTTCTTTTTTTCTTTTGCTGCTGCTTTGAGTTCACTTCAGGTCAAAGTTGTATTCTTGAGAGCCAAAGTACAGTAAATTTTTAATCTGCTGTTCCAGGATGAAATGTCGAAACTTCTCAGGGGTCCACAACTGGTCTGCTTCTGGAATGAGTTCCATTAGTTCAAAAGGAGCAGCAGCGCTCAGTATTTTTGCTCCACATGCAATGTTTTAAACACGCTCACAGAAAATTTAAAATAAGCTGAGTTTTTTTCTAAATCAGGGTTTAAGACTTTATCATTTGCCACTTCATTTGAATAAATTTAATCAGGGACAGTTATTCACAGCACAGTGGTGCAGTGGTTAACACTGTCCTGGGTTTGAATCTGCCGACTCTTTCTGCGTGGATTTTGCATATTCTCCCTGTACCTGCTTGGGTTCTCCAGGGTACTCCCAATAAAATTATGCGTGTTAGGTTGATTGGTGATTCTAATTTGGCTGTACTGTGAGTGTGCAAGTGTAATTGACTGTCTGTTTCTCTGTGTTTGCCCTATGATTGACTGGTGACCTGTCCAAAGTGTATCCTGTCTCTGACAGCCGAATAAACGGTTGAGAAAAATTGATGGATTTTTGTGTAAACGGGAGGCCAAAATGCCTCACTTTACCAAGTCTAATTTGAAAGATAATTATTTGTTATATATTAGGAAATTATTATAGTTAGCTGAGGCACAAACATTCTTCCTGCCTGTGCTTCACAACCCATTGCCTTCAGTCCTTTTCCCTTTCATTAACAAAGACGGGACACTCTGTCTCTGTATTTGTAAATTTTGGCTTATGTAACAGTTTGTTTTCGCCTTTAGGCTTCTACACATTCATTTGCAAACTGTATTTAAGTGTGTTTTTGCCTTTGAATTTTACATTTTGAGCTGATGATGTTCTCCTCTAATGTCCTTTTTATTTACTTTGCAGGGCTACAGCGCACAACACTCCCATCACACTATCTATAAACTTCATAAAGATTTTTATTAGATCCATATCACACACGGTGACATGAAATGAGCATGTAAAGGCACTTTTACCCTTCCAGCAAGCGTTATTTGCCAGATCAGTCTCAGATCTTGTGTCACTTTACCGGGTTATGCAATGCATTTAACCTTGAAAACATAATGTGCTGTTGCTGAAATTGTTCTAATGTTTTACTTAATTTTACATTATTTTACATTACTTTGTGGTTCTTTTAAAGGAAACTCACTTTGCAACACATTATATAAGTACTCGAAATGATCATCAGAAATAAGCAACTGCTAAAAATCATGCATACATTTCTGTCAAAACACAAGAACAAGCTGAACAATCTTTCTGTCTTTTTTAAGTACATGTAAAATGTCCTGCCTGTTCAGAAAGGCATTTGATAAATAGAATAGTACATTTAATAGAGTACTTTAGGTGGCTGATGAGCACTGCCTGACTCAGAGCATCTAAATGCATTTGGTAAAACACAGAAATGCCATCTCAAAATGTTCTGATGTAGCAGAGTTGCCAAAGGTCCATTATGAATGAAAATGGCTCATTCAAAAACATTCTTTGCAAAGTTTAAGGAATATTCCTAAAGCCTGAGCACCAATTACATGGAACATTTCCAGGATCTCTACTCGTCTTTCATTTACAAATCACCAAACAGGAACAAACGAGTGTGCACATTGAGGGAGTTGTATCAAACAGCAAAGGTTTGAGCTTTTATGGACAGCTTCTTGTTGAATTATGTGGTAGTGAGACAGAGAGGAACACTGGTTGTTTTGTAATGTGAAAATGTCAGAGATTTTTACTTAAGGGCCCAATTTGGTTTTGTTTTTTAAATAATTGTATATAAATTGAGAAGCACAGTGAAAAATGTTCAACAAAAAGTGCTTTTATTGTTTTCATGCTGCGTGGAATTATAAATATATAGCTTTATGCTGAAACAGGAACTCACATTAGTGTCAGAGGAGTAATTATAAGATAAACTGTGCAGAACACTACGAGGACACAATTGTTTTTTTTTTGTGGAAATAAGTCATCTTTATAGCCCTCATTGGCACCATATAGCTGTAACAGACACTTTAAATACCTTGCTTAGAGGTGCACTGCATAGAAACATGACTGTACTGCACTGCTAATTTGCCAGTGAGAAACAGTTCTCTGGGGAGACTTCTCCTCAGATTTATCTGCCATATTCACAAATGTATAACTGGTTTTTAATCATCTTCATGTTCAGAGAGACGTAACAAAATGACTACCAAACAATAAAGAGACACAATTAATGTTGAATATTATGAAAATGTGATGTTGTTAAATGTGTGAAAAATAGAAATATGGACATTTAAGTCTCTAGTAGATGTATTGCAGTTGAAAGTTGGAAACATCACAGTAAAGTTTAAAAGTAATAGAATTAATTGTCTGATATGAATCTGGACTTATGCTTCTACTCTTGGATTTAGCATTTTTGCCAATCACAGGTTCTTTTTGTAGGGAGGACATTCCTATAGGCTGTTCAGCAGTTATAAATATGCACCCATTTTCCTTTAGATTGTGGAAAAAGTCCAATTCATTGGCAGAAAATATGTAAGAAAAATGCCTGCACTATAAAGTAATTCTCCAGAAAAGGAAGAAAATTCATAACCTTCTCGTATGACTCTGTTATTTGTGACTTTACTATGTATCAGCAGGTCTGCTCCATACAGTCATGATTAAAAAGAAAGTTCAGCCTTACTTGTCAGGACATCACAAAAAAAAAATTCTGGTCCTGACCAGCTCTTGAAATGTTTGTAATGCAACCTCAGATGGACAACCCATGACCTATTGCACAGTGTAAATTTTTCTTTTAACAAAAACTAAGCCAATATGCAGAAGTAGTGTGTGGAAGAACTAAGTACACCTTAAGAATCAATAGCATGTAGAACCACCTTTAGCTGCAATAACTTGAAATAATCATTATCTGTATGCCTTTTATCAGTCTCTCACGTCACTGTGGAGGAATTTTGGCCCACTTTTTTTTTTATGATGTTTCAGTTTTTGAGGATTGTGGGCATTCGATTATGAAGAGCTCTCAAGATCTCACCACAGGATTTCATTCATGTTGAGGTCTGGATTTTCACTGGGCTGTTGCAACACCTTGATTCTTTTTTTATTTAAGCCATACAGTTGAAGATTTTCTGGTGTGCTTGGGATCATTGTCCTCCTGTGTGAGCCAATCAGCCAATCTTTAGCTGTCAGACAGATGTCCTCACATTTGACTCTACTTTGATATACAGAGGAGTTCAATGTTGACTCAATTACTGCAAGGTGGCCAGGTCTTGGGGTGCTAAAACAAGCAGTGCGTTATGGACATAAGTGTAGTTATAACTGTAGTTATGATCCTTGCTTGGTCATGTGCAGTAGACACAGGGAACTGTTCTCTCCTTTGCAGTACCTATCATAACTTGTTGGGTTGAATGTGTTCAACCCAACAAGTTATGATTTATAGGACTTTCTTAGTCCTGAATTATGGCAAGCAGTTGTAGCCATCCTCGAGCCTCTCTGACAGCAAGATCAATAAGACTCAGCGAATGTCACAGAGGAAGCTATTTCAGTTCTAACTGGTGACATAAAAGAGCCCCCAGGCTGCCAGATTGGTTCCAGAGACCCCCGCTGCTTACGGCTCTTCTCGTTTCCTTGTGAGCCACCGCAGGGAAATCACCTTTCAGATAGTGACATACTCATCTTCTGTGAAATATATATGCAGCGTGAGGTAATGAAGAGGTGCATATGCACCGTGGCATTTCCACTGCTGTCTGAAGACCTTCAGTACAAAGTAAAGTATAGTCCCCTGGTGTCAGAGCTTTGTTAGAGATGAATGGAGATATTGTGGCTGTAATAAGATAAAGGTAGTATGTGTTGACATTTCTGTTGCAGTGGTAGAATCACATCAGGTCAGCTCTCAGAAGTATACAATGAGAAAGGGACCTGGGAGATGCAGGATGTAAGTCAGTTGCATTTTTATCCATGTGGTCTACCTGTTATATAGGTAGAGAGAGTTTATAGTGGCTTGCAATAAAGCCAACGATACACGTGTAACTTAAGATCATTAACCTCACTTTTCTTCTTCTTTCTTTTAATGTCAGAACCATTATGATATAATCAATGAGGCCTCAGTTCTTCTTATTTATATATTTATTTTTATGTGTAACCCATTGCAGCAGGCAGTATTTGGAAAACGACTCTTTCCAGATTCTATATCAGTGGATTTGTTAGGCAACAAAATCAATGCAAAATACTGTCAATATTATATACACTGCTCAAAAAAATAAAGGGAACACTCAAATAACACATCCTAGATCTGAATGAATGAAATATTCTCATTGAATACTTTGTTCTGTACAAAGTTGAATGTGCTGACAACAACATCACACTAAAATCATCAATGGAAATCAAATTTATTAACCAATGGAGGCCTGGATTTGGAGTCACACACAAAATTAAAGTGGAAAAACACACTACAGGCTGATCCAACTTTGATGTAATGTCCTTAAAACAAGTCAAAATGAGGCTCAGTATTGTGTGTGGCCTTCACGTACCTGTATGACCTCCCTACAATGCCTGGGCATGCTCCTGATGAGGTGGAGGATGGTCTCTTGAGGGAGACCTGGACTGGACATATGGTCTCACAAGGGGTCTGAGGATCTCATCTCGGTACCTAATGGCAGTCATGCTACCTCTGGCGAGCACATGGAGGGCTGTGCGGCCCTCCAAAGAAATGCCACCCCACACCATGTGCACGGTGTTGGGCTGTGAGCACAACCCCCATCTGTGAACATCGGGCCCTCATACCATCCTCATGGAATCGGTTTCTAACCGTTTGTGCAGACACATGCACATTTGTGGCCTGCTGGAGGTCATTTTGCAGGGCTCTGGCAGTGCTCCTCCTGTTCCTCCTTGCACAAAGGTGGAGGTAGCGGTCCTGCTGCTGCGTTGTTGCCCTCCTATGGCCTCCTCCATGTCTCCTGGTGTACTGGCCTGTCTCCTGGTAGCTCCTCCAGCCTCTGGACACTACACTGACAGACACAGCAAACCTTCTTGCCACAGCTCGCATTGATGTGCCATCCTGAATGAGCTGCACTACCTGAGCCACTTGTGTGGGTTGTAGAGTCTGTCTCATGCTACCATGAGTGTGAAAGCACCACCAACATTCAAAAGTGACCAAAACATCAGCCAGAAAGCATAGGTACTGAGAAGTGGTCTGTGGTCCCCACCTGCAGAACCACTCCTTTATTGAGTGTGTCTTGCTAATTGCCAATAATTTCCACCTGTTGTCTATTCCATTTGCACAACAGCATGTGAAATTGATTGTCAATCAGTGTTGCTTCCTAAGTGGACAGTTTGATTTCACAGAAGTTTGATTTACTTGGAGTTATATTGTGTTGTTTAAGTGTTCCCTTTATTTTTTTGAGCAGTGTATTATAGTACTGGAATAAAAACAACTACAAAAACAACCTCAATTAAAGGTAAAATTATAAAACTCAAATAAGCTATTGCAGAAATTATAGGTTAAACACACTGGGGGCGGGGGGGGGTTAGATTCTGGATTTGAGTTGATTGGCTCAGTGAGGCCAGTTATTGATCAGGACCTACAGTTATCGTGGGGAAGTGGACTTTAACGTCTCTTGTACATTCGCACAAGAAATGGATAAATCTGAATATATGATTGTATGTGATTATTTTTTATTTTTTATGTTATGTCAATATGCAGCTTTATAGTTTGTATACTTAACCAAAAACTAAAATAATATGTGTCCTTGTCCTGTACCTTTAAACCACAAGGTACAACTGTTGAAGATTTCAGATTTACAGAAACTTATGTTTGGTCTTCATGCTTAGTTAGCGTTGGGTGGCTGTAGCTCAGGTAGAGAAGGCCACCACCTGATCGGAAGGTTGGTGGTTCAATTCCTGGCTGCTCTGGGCTGTATGCCAAAGTATCCTTGGGCAAAATACTGAACCCCAAGTTGCTATGTGACACAAGCATTGGAGTATGAATGTGTGTGAATGTTAGACAATAAAAAACACTTAGCTTAGTTACATATGGAAGTGCTTGTATGAATGGGTAAATGTAAACATGTTGTATAAGCATTTTGAGTGCTCAGATAAAGTTGAAAAGCGCTATATAAGAACTAGTCCATTTACCATTAGTGTCTCATTCTTTAAGCTTTATAATAACTGTACAGCATATGAGTGTTATCAAGTTTCCATTTATTTCCATCTTGAACTATTTCTTTATAAAAAAAATCATCATGATTACTGATAAAAAAAAGTCCAAATTCCTTCACCATCTTTGTAAAATGCAAAAAGAATTATTTGTTATTCCAAAAAGTCTTTCTTTTAATTCTCTAACAATTCTGAGTAAAATAGGGTTAGCGATTCAGAGTCAGGCTTAGGGAACGATAGATCAGGGTTAGGGTCTAAATTATTCATCAGAACTTTATACATGAACATTATGTAATACGTCTTGTTTGATGTAACCCTCACCCCCCACATCTCTAATGGTTTATAGCTGCCCCTCCATGCTTCTCCCTGCAGTTTCTTCCTGTTTAAAAGGAGTTTTTCTTTCCTACTGTTGCCAAGTGCTTCTCATAGGGGATAGTCTAGTTGCTTTGGATTTTCTCTCTACCGTATAATGATGGCTAGCTTTGAACATAATGCTATTAATTCAGGTCCTTTACTTTTATAACTTCCTCCTGACTTCTTCCTGGCATGAAAACCTCTGTTAAAATGTTGTTGTTTTTTTGCACACAGTAATGTGACTCAGAATATGAAGAAATGACTTGATGTGAAAGTGATTTTAACTTTTGTGTTTCAGGTCTTGTGAAGCTGGGTGTCCACTGTGTCACAAACCAGAAAGTTGCCATAAAGATTGTCAACAGAGAAAAGCTCAGTGAGTCAGTTCTTATGAAGGTAAGACCATTATTATCATCTGTGTATGTAAGCAGTCATCTTATGAGTACTTGACCTCTCTACCCCTTTCTGCTTTCATTAAACTACATTGTATAGTATGCGATCATTGTAATAAAGGCATATGTCACCTGGTGTAACAGGGTGATTTAGTTGTGGTTTTAGTTCATCAGCTGGTTGCTGGTCATTTCAGTGGGATTTGGAGACTATAACAAAATCATCGCCCTCATCTTGTGAGTGCATGGTTCCATGTACAGTAGTTATTGGATGTACTGTTTGATGATGAATATTTAGCATTGTATGTCTTGCACAGCAGAAAATGTTAAATTCCTTAGAATCTTATAATTACTTTTTTTAAAGGTGCAGTCTGCACACACATTCATTTTAGACACCCACAGGAGCAGGAAATGGACCAGAATATACTGTAGGTACAGTATTAATCTGTTGCTGTTTCATCCATCTATTCTGAACCGAGTAGTTTAGTACAGAGCAAGTGTTTTGGTTACAATGCTGGACAGGCACCTGCTCTGTGTTGCTCCTTTTATTATCGTGACCACTTTCCTCCTACGCCTCAAACAAACAGGTGGATGCAGCTGGATCGGGCTGGATTAATCACATGTATAATGCTGTGGGTTCCAGTGAGTTTAATTCACAAATACTATTAATGCATTAAAAAGTCCAGAAAGTGGATGGAATACCTTGTCCTCTTTTTCCTTGGCAGAAGTCCATTCTAACTTTATACTTGAACATATTAAAGGGTAATTTCTTGCATATTTCAAAGGAAACAAAACCCTTATTTTCTCGAAGGATGATAAAGGTGAACTGAGTGGTGAGATTTAGTTTGCATTGCTCATAGTGCTAAATTTTCAAGTCCTACTCTTATCAGAACATATTGTCCCTGTCAAAACCTTTGTAGTCTGATTTTTATTTTTTGTTTGCTTTATTTATCCAGTGTTATTGCTCAGAAATGTATTACACCAAGAGTTGCAGCTAACAACGGTATTGGTTATTCTGCCATTTATTTTCAGTTTGATCAGATTTTCAGCAAAATGTGTCATACTCAAACATCTGAAATATATTTTAAAAAGGAGCAAGTGCTCACTTTTGAGTGCATGCCACCATTCACATTTTAAAATGATTGGAGTTGATGATTAACTTTATTTTGACTAATCAGTTTACAAATGAATTCTTTGAGCTCTACCTTACTAACATATCACGATTTAATTAACTGATTTGTATAATTTCACTGGATAAAATTGGTCTTGGGAAAGCAGCAAAGAGGGTAGCACAGACAAGCACAAGTACAGACATACGTATGTAGACGCTGCATGGTCGGGTTGGCCCGTTGCTAACTTGGGCCGTTGTAAATGGACTGAACTTCATAAAGCACCTTTCTACAAAGTTCTTTAAGTTAATGTGTCTCATTCACACATTCAGGACAGAGACATGCCCATGAGAATGCCTACCCCATACAGATTTAAGTACCCCCGTAATCAAGTGCAGTTAATCCTGCTTCCAGAGACAATAACCAACTGTGGCCACGAGATGGAGATGGTAGTAATATAAATCAGCAATCTAGCCAGACGACCGGTCCGGGCTAGTCCGAGACCGCTTGCTAATTGCAGAATTGCGGTGATAGCAAACTGTTCCAATAGCAAAGTGATGAAATTCTCACCTCGGCGCAAGGGGACGTCAGCCCATCACAGCGCTGGGTCATCAACCGCTGGCTAAAATGCTGTAAAGAATGGTTGCAAACAGGCACTAGAGATGCTTTAAGACAGAATGCTGTCTGAAATAAAATGAGAGAGATCACTGAATGAGAGGCTGAAATGCTGTGCAGGCTGAGGGGAGCTACAGAGTTGGTGATTTTCTGTAGACTTGTCAAATGAAGGTCCTGTTTTCTAACTTAATAACTGATTTGTGTTTTAACCACACTCAACAAAAAAGTCTCATATTTCTCACTTTCTCTCACTGCACAGGAGCTCTGAATAGATTACAGTCTCTTACAGTTTTTTGCCTTATTATTTTCTCTGTCATGCACAAAGTTAGTACACTTTATAGAGTGTCAGAACATTTTAATGTCTATAATTAGGAGTGTTTTAGACTGGATTACTGTCATGAAACACCAGCAGAGCACAAACTGTCAGAGTGAGTCTAAGGGTTATAGGTAGACTAGCATTTTAATGTTTACGAGAAGCTAATTTTCTAAAGAAAAGGCCTGCATGATACCTCTCTGCTGATTCTGTTCACATCCTCCGTACTTAGCATTGATATGAGTGTGTGTGTGTGTGTGTGTGTGTGTGTGTGTGCATGTGTTTTCATGTGTTTGTGGAGGTCATTTGACCAGACCATTAGCCTTTCCTATCTGCTGACAACTGTCCTTTTATCCTAATGAGCAAAGTCAGTGCGGAACATTTTGGCCACTTCTCAGTTGATGTTGGGAACTAATTAGTCGTTAACACTGAAGTTATTGTGGATGTATAAGTGTGTTCAGTTTTCTAGTGCAGTAACAGCTAATGAATGTTTCCAAGATAACAATAAAGTCAGCTTTAAGAGTCTGAAAGATATGATTGGCAGAAATAGGCCACAGTGGCGAGACTGTTGTTGATTGGTTGCTGCCTCAATTCCTTGTTCCACCAGGAAGATAAATCATGCATGTAGAAAGTTGAACAAGACTGCTTTTCTCCACGGAGGTGTCCTTAAGTGTGATGCCTAAAGGATTATTGCTGTTTATTCCCGGACCAGAGGCTGAAGCTGAGTGTATGCTGACCTTAACAAAGCAAACAAAGCTTCATTTTCAAACAAAAGCAGAGATCAAGAGGCTCATTTCTACAGTAAAATCACTGTTGCCTAATTTTCCCATGAAGTGCCCTGTCTGTTGACTTTCACTCATTTTGTTGACTTAGTGTAAATACTTAAATAGACTATTGAAAGAAGTAGTTTCTGTATGTCTTTTGCAGGTATGTGAGCACATGAACATCACTGTGACTCTTTTCATTTCAGTTGCAGCATACATATTGCTCCAGATAACAAAAACTAGGCAGTGAGAAAGGAGCCTTTTAACCTTAGTGTTTTGGTTTTGCGCACATTTAAAACCTGCATCCTCGCTAATTTTGGTGTAAAAAATCATTACGGTCTTGTGTGAGCACAGTATATATAGATTGGTATATTAGTTTCTCACTTCTCTTTCTGTGAGATAAACACCACTCAGCTTGTTGTGTTTCCAGTTGGATGTGAATAGAGGAGCTGAAGGTAGCAGATGCTTCTATGTGCCACTCAGCTGAAATTATTGCATTTTTGTCTGCTCTCTTCACTTATATCTGAGCTCTCCTTTCCTTTTGCCTGCTGACATGATGGTGTTCACTGCCAGCCATTCCCCCCTCTCTCTGTCTGGGGGTTGCCCCAGCAGCTTTCTCTAATCTTTCGCGCCTTGGTTTTATTTTAGAAGAAGCCAAGGCCCTGTTGTCATGGCAACAGGCAGCTATTGGCTCAAGTTATACCCGTTGTGTTCTCATAAAATGAAGTCTGAGCAGCCACCTGAAAATATAACAAAAAAAAAAAAACCAAAACAAAAAACAGATGGGATTTGAAGGAGATGCATGTTTGAAACATCACTGATGCTCCGCTCCTCCTGCTTCCGTTGGCATTTTGAAGAGAACCCATTTTGTCCCATTTTGTTTGACATTTTCAGATGTGCTGCAGGTTCCCTTTTTTTCCCTCATTCTCTCCTTTCCTTGTCTGGCTCTCCTTTCCAAACTTGGTGAAGCATTGAATTTATTCTGTCGAGGTTTTGCACATGAACGTCTCTTTTGTTCACAGTACAAAACATATTTACATTTCTCTTGTTCATTGTTACACGCGGGATCGCCCAAATAATTTCCATATAAATACATTTTGTTTTCTTTTTGTCATTTCAGATCTTTATCCATGACTGATAAAGTTTAAAGCATTTCCAGTGGCTCTACTAAACACACTGATATGCTTGGAGAGAAAAGGTTGAAATTGCTAGCAGCAGTGGTTCTGGCGAATTAGCATTGTTGTATATTTTTTAAGGCATGTATGGATTATACAAAGGGTGGATAGTACTCCTTTACCTGCTTTCTCTGGTTGGGATGGTATCTGTTATTAACTATCACATGGGAAACAATCGGACGCCAGGACACTAGAGAAAATCATCGAACTCTAGAGGCCAGTGACAGTGCTATCCTACAGAGGCCAATCATTCCTTGGTTAATCAAACTTTATATGTGTAGCACATTTTGAGAAGCTTAAGGTAATTCAAGTTGCTTTATAAGCAACAGACCAGCTTGGGGCTTTATTATGTGTAGTTCTTTTGCTTGCATTGTTCTCATCCAGGTTGCTCCATTTTCACCCTATCAGGGACTTGCCTGCTGACTAATTCAATAGTTAATCAAATGATGGCATGGCAGTAAGGTGGTTAAGCACTGTTGCTTCACTGAAAAAAAGGCTCCTAGTTTAAACTAGCTGGCTGACTTGGGCCTGTCTGTGTGGAGCTTTCATGTTCTTTCTGTGCCTGCAAGGGTTGCTCCCACAGTCCAAAGGCATATAGTCTTAGGTTAGGTTGGTGATTTTAAATCGGCTTTAGGTGTGAATGTGAATTTGTGGCTGTCTGTCTCACCCTGTGGCAGCTGGGATAAGGCTCCAGCAAAGTTGACTAAGTGGTTGAAATGGATGGATAAATAGTCAAAAACAGAGGAGCGGAGCAATCTGAAAGTAATAATACTAATATAATAATGCTACTAATAATGATAATAATACAAATAAAAACATGTAAACAGGTAAAACTGAGCACAATAATGAACAAGGTTAAACATTGTACAAATACTACTTTTATACAGTATTTATCAACCGTTAAGTGCATTCTGTAATAAACCAATTATGCTCTTGAAATGTGTGCCACAAACAGTATAAAAGATGGCTGTAGCTGCTGTGACGTCACCCACTGGTTTCTGAAGCCTCATTTTGATGATGAACCTTTCCATTACTGCCCTCTTTGTGTTTTTAACTAAATATGATGAGTGAGGTGTGGCTCTGACTGTGAAACTGCATGCTCGTTGGAATATGACTTGCCAATCACAATTTGTTAGCCAATGAGCACATCATTAATAATCCTCCTTTCTGACACTTAAAATGACCAAGATTTGCAAAATGGACTCCAGTTACCTCGTCAAATCATACTATAAAAATTGCAGCATATGTATGCTTCATGTATGTTCCCAAACTCCTCCTAGATTAATGTTTCAATCTAGATGAAACTTAGCATATAAGCTACTGAGAGTACCAAGATTCATTATCTCTATGGTCATTAATTAAAATATTTGCTTCAAATAAAACGTACTGTTTTTTTCCTGTTTATTTATATATCGAAACTGTGTGATTTGTGACATATTACTTCTTTGTATAGACAAGGTTTTTAAATACGCATTAGCAGGCTGTCACCTGTTTGCACATCTGGCCATCACATGATATTGCTGTCATATTTGTGTCCACACATGATGCCACCCCAGTATGTGGGGTCTAAAACTTTAGAAATAAACATTAACTGGCATTATACATTAATGAAATATGAATAATCGCCAAATGAATCAGCCTAAAACGGGGGGGGGTAGTCGTCAACGCACTATTGTTCATGTGCATAAGCACATGCGCCAAGGGGTGAAAAAAGGCGTGGGTCATTACGATTGGTGGTTTGAGGTAAAAACAATGTGGGACTTTGCCTTACTCCATCAAGTGACCTATTGAGGTCACCTGAAGGAAGGTATGAATGGGGGTTGAGGCGCCTGTGGAGGGTGCTCAGGACTGCATTGTAGATGTAATCCACCTCCTTTGTTCAGTAATGGTCATTCACAGTGGACATAGATGGCTTCTTTAACTCCTCTTGCAAACCATCTGTCGTCCTGGTCCAAAATGTGAACACTAGCATCCTCAAAAGAGTGCCCTTTATGCAGATGTACAGCTCAATCTTGTCCTGTCGTGGTGGCTCTATGTTGTGCCATGCATTTGTGAAAAGGCTGTTTGTAGAGGTCTGATCACTGCACAGCTTACAATACGTTGCTTAGCTTGTGTTTGGGAGTTTTTTTCTTGGGATGAACCAGTTTTTGTCTTCTTAGTGTGACTACATCTGAAGGATCCTGAAACACTGAGCAGAAAACCAATGAATTTATGTCATTTTGCATCATACTATTATTGTTTGTTTATATTTGTTTGGATAACTTCCAACAATACATTTTGAAATTGGTAAACACTGGCAGTGCTTGGCTAAAAATCAGGCACTCTTCTGAGGATGAGCAAAGTGAACAAGCATCGCAGGCTAGTATAACTAATTAGTTTAACAGAGTTGTATTTATAGAGTGGCAACATTTAAATGTCAAATCCAAAGGTGTTAAATGTTTACTTCATGGGTCACATATAGCACAATTTAAACAATAAATAGAAAACAAATACTATAAATAAAACATTCCCTTTGTTATAGTGTGAAGAACACTATCCTCTGGCTAGCCATATACTTTCAGCTATGTTGTTACCCTCAACTTGTTCCCATCTCTACCCTACAGCCATCTGTGGTCTCTGCCTGTGTCGTGTGCTGCACTTCATGCAAACATGCTATAGTGTGTATATCTACCACCCTTGAGTGGTTTCTGGTGAGATGAGCAGCGTGATATTTATAGAACTGCTTCAGACATCAACACCTTACACAATTCTCAGCATCACCCTGCCTGGCACCGACATGTCAGTCCTGGCATTTACAGCCTTGTTAGAGGAAACCCGGTTACTAACAGATTGAGTACAGAAACAGCTCAGGACTGATTGAAACAACTATTGTACATGTCAGTCTCACACAGATTTTGAAAGTATAGTTTGTCTGTCTGCTCTGGTCTTCTACCTTTACTCATGTCCCATTGCTGCTATTATTTTGCATTATTATTATTATTATAAATTAAACATATAACTTAACTCCCCCCACCCCTCCCCAAATGCCCAAACTCACTACCTGGTTTAGTTCATGCCAGGTCGGGATGACAATGAACAAGATCTATCTAGAACAAGTAAACATCACAAAAGTTTTCTGTAGGTGAACCTTTGGAAGGATCTCTAATGGCTACTTGCTCCTGCTTTTGACTCCAATGGTTTCTCCATTTTTGGTGGCACACAACCAAGGTGTTGATTGGCTGATGGCTCTCCATTAGATAATTTTTGGCATAATTGAGCAGCTCTAAAAAAAACAAAAAAACCCAAAAAACCCTACTTTTCAAAAATTCCCGTAATAAAACGGTTTGTGCCTAGAACTGCTTAAGTGCTTTTACTGTGGAAAAACATGTACAGGAACACTTTCTGCTTAAGCTGTGTTGGTCTGTTTCACTCTTAATCTACTCTTCGTATTACTCTGTATTGTGGGTACTTCTTATATTCCTTGTATATACTTAAATTTGAAAGGATGAAGGTAAATAATTATGACATATTATTTCTTTGTATAGACAAGGTTTTTAAATACACATTAGCAGGCTGTCACCTGTTTGCACATCTGGCCATCACATGATATTGCTGTCATATTTGTGTCCACGCATGATGCCACCCCAGTATGTGGGGTCTAAAACTTTAGAAATAAACATTAACTGGCATTATACATTAATGAAATATGAATAATCGCCAAATGAATCAGCCTAAAACGCAGCTTTTTTGAGTGTAATGTGTCGCGATTGTAAAAACAATCATTGTTTAATTCATTGTTTTGGTGTAATTTGAACATACAGTACTGTATCAGTTCATCACAACTATTTCTGTTTAATCCATCTCCCATCTTCTTATCCAGCTAGTCTCAAACAATGGTAGCATACAATTTAGAAATTTCTACTGACTGCCTTCTCTGTGTCCGCTTCATGTGCTAAATCTTTTCCTGCGGGAGCACTTGTGTTGTAAGCGTGAAATACAGGAACAGCATGTGGAATAGGAGGGTGATTCTCAGTGTGTGTGCATGCTCATGTGTTTGATTAAATCTCTTCCCCCCCCCAATGAAGTGCAGTGGATTGTGTGTCTAAGCTCTTCAGAGGTTGAATCTGGCCCCCTCATGCCTGACCAGACCCATTTCATCTCCTCAACGTCTGGCTGGTTGTGTTAATGGTGTCAATACTGACTTAAAGTGTGTTTATTCTGCACATGGCTTCTGTTGCATGGAGTGTGTGTGTGTGTGTGTGTGTGTGTGTGTGTGTGTGTGTGTGTGTGTGTGTGTACTTGTTTTACAGCACTTGTTTTACAGTTTTACATTTGTATGGGGACCATACATACACAGTTACTGTTACTTTATTTACATTACACTGTCTGTCTGTCATAAGAGTTCAATATTCCAGTCAGAAATTAAACCCAGTCATTGATTAAACTATTTTTTTTTTCCAATGAGATCAATGAATGAGATGAATTAATTTTTCTTTGAGTGTGGGCCTAGTCTAACAGTCTGATAGTTGTCTTCTTAGACAGTTTGAATGGTGACAATGGTGACATGCAGGTGCCGCCTGCATGTCACCATTGTGGAAAAGGAGGGTTTTTTCCTTCAATGCCTTGATGAACTAGGCATGGTAATGGTTAACAACAATTTAACAACCCCTTCTAGAAACCAGTAGTGTTCATGAATGGAGGTTGGAATGAGGACTGTTGAATAAATTGCAGGTTTGTCAGACAGGTGACCCTGGTGTGTTTCCACTTAAACCATTGGGCTTTTGTTTGGATGGTGTTAGGCATTAAACAGTACTTAGGTGAGGGTAGCACTCTATTACAGCTCAGTAATAATGTGATAATAATGGGGTAACAAGCTGGTAACAAAAGGCAATAATCTGGAAATTTGCAAGTTATTACCATCTAATTACCAAAGTAATGACCAGCTAATATCCAAGTAATATCATGGTAGCAACACCGGTTACAACTGAGTAATATTCCACTGAAATTTATGTAATTGGACAGTAAGGGCCCAAAAACTGAGGGTAACACTATGGAAACAAAGATATGCCCATGAGGACAAACTATTTAGCAATAATAGCTTAATAACGTGGTAACAATATGGTGACCAGATAGCAATAAACAATTTTTATTATAAAGTAATATTGGCTTATGTTTTAGCATAATGGGATAGTATTATCATATTATAAGGCTTGAATTAATCATACCTTAAGCTCCCAGCATTCTGCTTTGCTTAATAGTGTAAATATTATGCTTAATGCTCTGGCTTATTAAATGAAAATATCTGTGGTAGTTTCTGTGTAATAAGCAGGAATCCAGGCTGCAAAATGCAAAACCAACTGTTTCTATGTAATAACCTATTAAAGCAAATACCTGTGGTAGTGTCTGAAGCAATAACTGCGTAAAACCATCAGTTTACAAGAACAAATTTCTGCTTTTGACATATCATAAACTAAAAATGTCAAACGAAGTCCTTCACAAACTTGCAGTTTTATTGTCATTTTCCTTAAAGGACAAAGTGATGGTTACATAACACAATATGGATAAACTTGAAGCAACTTCATCAAAATGATCACTTGCAAGACAAATTGTGATTTGTCAAGCGGCAACAGATGAAAAACAGCCATTTGGCTAATTCTGGCGCATTTACAGATTGTTTATTAATGTGCATTGTCCCTACCAAATAAATAAATTCAAAAATCAATGCCTGAACTTAATTAAATAAAGAGAGATTTTATTTGGATATATGAAATTAGGATTTACAAAATTAAACAAAAAAATCAAACAAACAACATCAACAACAACAAAAAAACAGAGACATGCGGGAAAAAAAAGTAAATCAATGAAAATCCCCAACCTTTAAGACATACTGTGGTTTTACTCCATATGTATAATATTAAAAGAAAGAAATTAATGAAACATCATCCAATCCTGGAAATAGCTGCAAAAAACAGACTTCTCATTAACCAAACTATTTATGTTAAAACTGCAAACATTTTCTCAAAAGTTTGAGACAAAAAATTAGAAGAAAAGAAAAGAGTTGTTGCCCATCTCTTACAAAATTTTGATTTTGTAAGAGATGGGCAACAACTCTTTTCTTTCTTCCATGCTTGCTCTTAACTGTGGCTCATCATCAAGGAAAACCTTCACCTCTTTTGCATACTTAAGGAGTGAGTCACCAGTAAAGGGTGAAACCCTACATTTCTGCTCGTTGTCAGCTACCAAAAGGACTTCAGCAGTGACGGCTGTGTAGGCAATAGTGTTTCGATCCACATTGAGTTTTTCATAACTTTCGGCTTAGGCTGTGTGTTTTCTTGAATGTTTTAAGAACCAACATATACCTGTGTTTCGCATTATCTGAGTGTTTCACTGTAAGAGCCAAGAAAAACCAATCACAACACATGCAGAGGCATGGACAAGTAAGTATATGTGTTGAATTGATTCCAATATTTACACTCTTAATACCTAAAATGTTAAATTACACAACTGAGCAGTCATACAAAACAGGACTCACTGTGACACATCGCTATACGACTGTGTCAGAAAATTTGACATTTTCTGTGTGAATAAAAAAATGTTTACTGATACATAACATACTTCTTTTGACAAAATGATGCTGAGTTTAAACAAAGCATCGAAGCAGCAAATTTGTGTAGAGGATTTTTTATAATTGAATTATTCAAGTTACTCAAGGAATTGTTGCAGCCCCAGTTGAAACTGGAGTGCCACATTAAATCAGTCTAATTTTAAAGTGTAACTAACCATATCTAGTTTGCTATCAGTATTTATTAACAATAAATAACAATTAGTACCAAATATACAAATTATTAGAAAATACTTCCACGGACAAAAAGCACAATGTCCTTTGCACAAGTCGAATATAGTTATAAGCTCTTGAATAATGTATTTCATGATAGCCTTACTTTTATGCAACCTTAGTTGTTATTTTGTTAGCTACTGAGCAACTACTCAAACTACTTTGTCACTAGTGTAAGTTAATAGGATGCAGTATAATTTAAAAACTACAAGACACATGGTACTAAATAGAACTTTAAAGAAATGTTCTTATTTTGCAATCTTATCATAGTAGCTAGAATGGCGATTTTATTCCAAAGATACTGTTATAATCCAATGGTTTTACCCAGCATGGAACTGTGAGATATGCGAAAAAGGAGGCAATAGGTAGCCGCTGGAGACCACTTCTTCTTTCTCTCTGCTCCAGACATAAAGGAAAATGCCGCCCACTCCCATCAGGTAGCAGTCTGCCACCTACTGGCAGCCGGTTCTTCCCAGCAGGGCTTAGTGTTGAAGGGGAAAATTTAAAGTGATGCACACACACTCCTACAGCTGTAAGGAAAGCATGTTACCATTGCCCTATTTAACTTAAGCTAAGTTGGCAATAAACCAAAATAATATATGAACTTTTTTTTTTTTTTGCTTTTCAAAATTAATTAATAAAGTGATTTATTGGTTTTTTTTTTTTAAGTTACTTTTCTTACGGCTGTGGAAGCAGAGTGAATGGGGGACCACTAACTGAAGGACCAGACAGCCACTCTACTATGAACAAATACAATGCATTGTTTTTTTTCTAGCAAGCTTTTGATGAATGTTTTACACATTTATTTTTTAGCATTTGGTTTTAAATATAAATGTGTACATTTATTTTTTAGCATTTAGTTTTAAATATCAAGAAATTAATGTTTTTGAAACAGGTGGTTTTAACACTATGGAAACAAAGATATGCCCATGAGGATAAACCATTTAATAGTAGTAGCTTAATAATGTGGTAACAATATGGAACAGGTGATTTAGCATTTTGCATAAGTAGATCCAGTTCACCAACAGGTCTTGACTCTGCTTTTTTTTTTCAGTGATTAACATGGCAATAAATACAGTCAGTTTTGCATTTTGCAGCCCAGATTCCTGCTTATTACACAGAAACTACCATAAATATTTTCATTTAATAAGCCAGAGCATTCAGCATAATATTTGCACTATTAAGCAAAGCGGAATGCTGGGTGCTAAAGGTATGATTAATTCAAGCCTTATAATATGGTAATACTATCCTATTATGCTAAAACATCAGCCAGTATTACTTTTTAATAAAAATTGTTTATTGCTATCTGGTAACCATATTGTTACCACATTATTAAGCTACTTGTCACATTATTACCTTTTGTTTCCAGCTTGTTACCCCATTATTACCACATTATTACCAAGCTGTAATAGAAAGTGCTACCAAACTTTTAGATTTAGGAAAATATTATTAATTAAGCTAAAATACATTCCTTTCATTGAAAAATAATGATTTGGAAGCACATCGTGCAACACTGCGAAAGGACACCTTGTGTGTAACTGAAACACCGGGGGACTGAGCGTGGCCTGAAAGAATATTTTTATATTGTTGAGAAAGAAAGAAACCAGTCAGGTTTTGGTATTACTGATAGAATTTCTAGCAAAATCAAACAATAAATTAAGATTGCATTCATCAGATTTTTTTCCCCCATCTGTATTATGGCTCTAGGTAAGTAAGACAAGCTGTTTTTAGAGGTTTGAAATATAAAAGCCAGGTGACAACAATGAAATTTAAAAAATAAAGGCTTAAGGTCCTCGGAAGTTCTACTCTTAGCCTGGACAGTGTTTTTGTACCTGCTGGACCTTTAGTCTCTCATTTTGGATGTCTTTACTTCTTTTGAGTGACACAGCTGCGATGGAGTGGACAGCAGATGAGTGAAAGTATTCTGATTGTAGTCCGCCACAGAAGAGAGTGTCTGCCCTTTACCCATGATTAACCACTGACCTTCATCCACTCACCATCACATCAGCCAGCCCGCACTCCACATGATTGTTGTTCATGTATTCTGATTGATGCAGTTGCACAGTGAGGAGGCTGTGAAAGCTGCCACCTCCATCTCACTTATCACCAAGACGTCTGCAGTGAAAAAACTGGGCACACTGCCTGGTAGTTACCCAGCAGCTCCAGCAGCAGGATGGGAGACACTGCAGACATTTCTTTGCTTTCCTTTCCTGACTTTGTTTCCTTTCATCTTTTATTCCCCTTTCTCTTTGCCTCCCTTTATTTGCTGTCCTGTCTATGTTGTAAACTCTCTTTCTTGTAATTTTACTCTCCTTTCCCACCCTCTTTGCTCCTTTCTTCTTTATTTTCTTTCTGTTCCTTTTCCTTTTAATCTCCACTCATTTCTCTGTTCCTCATCCTCTTCTTTATCTTGTCTTGGTTCTCGTCTTTTTCCTTTCTTTTCTGTTATTTTCTATCCCATTGCATTCTCCAGTATATTACTCTCTTATTTCCTTTCCTCTCCATCTTTTTGGTTCTTTCTTTTCCTTTATTTCCTGTGCTGTTCTTATTTTAACATATTTTCCCACCGCTTTTACATTCTTATGGTTTCCTTCCACATTGACTCCTTTCCTTTCTTTTTTCCCCATCCTGTCCTCTCGTGTCTTCTTCACTCTTTTTCTTGTATCTTATTTCTTACTTTTTCATTTCTTTTCTTTTCTTCACATTAAAAATGCTTTTTATCACTACTCTTCTTTCCTTTCCAATGCTCTCTTCCGATTCTCTGCTTTTCTTCTCCCTTCTTAGTCAATTGTTTTTATTACTCTGGAACACAGCAACCCTATTCTACCTGTCATTTTAATGGTGTTAGTGTTGAATAGTGTTGCTTCATAAAATGCCTCAGAGTTCTGTCTCTTTTGTTGGTTCACACAAAGCAGTCAACATCAACAGTAGTGTTGATTGTGTGATTGTGATTGGGTGCTGGAGCAAGCTGGGCTTTCCTCTCTTCCAAGATTGCTCAGACATCATAGCAACAGATGGCAGTTTGATTACAGAGTGGATGTTCCAATCTATCGCCCGTTGTGTCCCTCAGCCCTGTATCATGTTTCAGTTAAATAGAGATTTGGAAGCAGTCAGTCCTCATAATTCATTAAGAGTAGCAATCATGCGTGGAGGCATTGACTGGAGGAGGATGCTGGCATCAGTCCAGAGCTCTCACTCTCTCAATGAAGCATGACACCTGGCAAGTGACAGGGACTGGTAAAATTAGGCTCCAGTGGAAAAATCCGTTTGCATTACCCTTACACTCAGACTAAGTTCTGAAGTCCCTGTATGTAGGCCTCATTCTGAAAACTTTGCACATTTAAAACTTAGAACCACCTGCTAACTACCAACTCTCTTTTAATGGGAACTCTTTCTCTCAACTCTTACTCTTAATCAATAAATTTGCACATTGACTTTAGTGTGGACGTCCAGATCATAAAAACCGCTGATAGAAATGTTCTCTCTCAGTTTTTTAAAGAAACAAATGTAATTAGTAGTATCCCATGCATTTCTTGTATGGGGCAATGCATTCTAGTGACATATGACGCACATCAAAGTGTCCACATCCATTGTTCTCAAGTCCATATACTGCTTGACTTTACATAACTGTCATCTTCTAACATGCACCCTGATGTTCATATGCAGCTCTTCAATTTTATGGTTATTTCTCCAGAGAAGCAGCATTAATTTTCAAATTGTCACATGCTTACTGTATCTTCACTTGGCACTTATGGCTGATTGATTGGGTTGTTCTAATACGTCACTTGACTTTGTCAGTGTGTTTTGTCTGTATTTTTGGCTAGATGCTTCTTTATTTATGCGTGAGAGTAGTGTTTCTGAGTTTTTTGGCCAGGATGTAGACTCAGAGAGATGAGCGCTTACAGGAGTGGAGAAGTGGAGAGTGTATCAGATCGGTGCTGTTTATCGTCTGCTCTTGCAAATGAGTCACTTAGTGTGTTTAAAAGGCATGTCGCAAAATTGACTCACTCTGATTGAAACCATTTGGTGCTGCAAGGTCTGAGTCACAGCCCATATGGCAGGTCTTAGGTTACCATCAATCTTCCCCATATGACTTCACACTTGGCTCAGAAACTCATGGGGGAGGTGAGGGGAAACTAAATCAGGACAGCTCAAATCCAAGCAGGCTCACTACTTTATGTGTCCGTCGTGATTGTTTAGGAAATACCTTTTGAAAGTCAGCTTGGTCGGTTATTGCTGAAAACGTCTTTACATCCAGGCTTTTTGTTCCTGTGCATTGATATATCATTTCACACCATTCATTTAACACAATAAAACTAATAATATCACTTACTGTCACACTTCTCAGCGTTCACATTGGATGACTCATCAAAAAAAATTACCCTGCCATCTCCACTGTAGATCCAGAATTGTTTATAAACCTCAGATATAAATGGCCACACCATTTATATCTGTTACTGTAGCCATTATAAAGATTATGGCAAATTACACTTAATTGCATTGAATGGTTATTCAGTACTTAGGCCTGTCTGCAGGAGGACTAAGTACTAAGTAGGAGTTAAAGCTTCCATGCTATTTTCTCATACCATACCTCTTTGCACTGAAGACTTTGGTTGACGTGAAACACTGTGTCTAAAGGTGGATTTTTATGAAGAAAAAATTCCGTTGTCTGTGAGCTACTCTGTTCATTCTCACTGAGATAAATTTAGTTGTCCTTTGTTGCCCACCAATGTTTCTTAAAATGAATTATGAATTTTATTAGAGAATAAGTCCTTTCTAGAGTCATGTAAGTGTCTTGAGAAGACTGTTGTTGTGATTTGGCACTATATAAATAATACAGAATTGAATTAATTTCTAATTTACAAAGTGTCAAATACTGGTGTTTTGACAAAGCTTCTGCTGTCACAAAGGTAACTATGGCATCAGTGTCACACTGGGCAACAGGGGTTTCTCACTCCCATCTCATCAAATATGTTTTTCACTGTGCAAAGGGCATGTTGTAACCAAATTCTTGATTTTTCTTTTTTCTTCATGAATTGAACCTAAATAGTTTTGGTACCTAAACCTAACCAGTGAGTGAGCTTAAAAGCAAAAGTCACTGAAAATGAAACAAATCAGCAAGTGAATGCAAAGTGAAACAAAGTGCAAAACACAAAACCGCTAACTACTGTAGGACATGGTCTGCAGTTTCTAGCTGACAAACCACTGATGCATTCTAACCTCTTAAGGCTTCCAAATGCTGATGGTTACTCCTAACAAGAGTCTCTATCTCAGGTGAAATACAGGCTTCACTGCAAGAAAGTAGTGTGACTGTTTCAAGATTCACAATAAAGAGGCAGCTGAACAAAAATGGGATGCATGGTTGGTTGCCAGAAAAACGACATTACTTCAACAATGCCATGAAAAAAAGCATGATTACAGTAAGCCAGACAGCACCTGGAAAAGCCTCAACTTCTGGAACAAAGTCATTTGGAGTGATGAGACAAACCAAAACTGAACTTTATGGTTACAGTGGTAAACGCATGAAGAATGGAGGTGACTCTCTGATGTTTTGTGAGCTGCAAAGTCAGTGGGTAGAGCAAGTAGAGTTGTGGAGTGGCCATTACGGTCTTCTGACTTTGGTGTCATTAAGCCACTTTGGGGATATGTCATGGGACGTGCAGTTCATGCAGTAATATTTGATGTAAACATTTGAACAAGGACTATCTCATTATTTTCTTTATTGCTGGGTTTTGTTGATTGGGCTATTCTGCGATGCCTTGTGGTTTAATTTGAATCCCATTAAAATAATGTAATATGTTTTCCCTTTTTTAAAAGAAAGGTACACATTTTACAAATTCTGCCAACGTATGTTAACTTAAAAACACAATTGTAATGCAGTTGTGAGAAAAATTGTGGAATGAACAAGACTTGATGGATTAATTGGGCTAATGCACTGTCTGGGTAGTAATGACCACTGTGTATCACTACAGGGGTTGGACAATGAAACTGAAACACCTGTCATTTTAGTGTGGGAGGTTTCATGGCTAAATTGGACCAGCCTGGTGGCCAATCTTAATTAATTGCACATTGCACCAGTAAGAGCAGAGTGTGAAGGTTCAATTAGCAGGGTAAGAGCACAGTTTTGCTCAAAATATTGCAATGCATACAACATTATGGGTGACATACCAGAGTTCAAAAGAGGACAAATTGTTGGTGCACATCTTGCTGGCGCACCTGTGACCAAGACAGCAAGTCTTTGTGATGTATCAAGAGCCACGGTATCCAGGGTAATGTCAGCATACCACCAAGAAGGACGAACCACATCCAACAGGATTAACTGTGGATGCAAGAGGAAGCTGTCTGAAAGGGATGTTTGGGTGCTAACCCGGATTGTATCCAAAAAACATAAAACCACGGCTGCCCAAATCATGGCAGAATTAAATGTGCACCTCAGCTCTCCTGTTTCCACCAAAACTGTCCGTCGGGAGCTCCACAGGTTCAATATACACGGCCGGGCTGCTATAGCCAAAACTTTGGTCACTCGTGCCAATGCCAAACGTCGGTTTCAATGGTGCAAGGAGTGCAAATCTTGGGCTGTGGACAATGTGAAACATGTATTGTTCTCTGATGAGTCCACCTTTACTGTTTTAACCACATCTGGGAGAGTTACAGTGTGGAGAACCCCCAAAGAAGCGTACCACCCAGACTGTTGCATGCCCAGAGTGAAGCATGGGGGTGTATCAGTGATGGTTTGGGCTGCCATATCATGGCATTCCCTTGGCCCAATACTTGTGCTAGATGGGCGCGTCACTGCCAAGGACTACCGAACCATTCTGGAGGACCATGTGCATCCAATGGTTCAAACATTGTATCCTGAAGGCGGTGCCGTGTATCAGGATGACAATGCACCAATACACACAGCAAGACTGGTGAAAGATTGGTTTGATGAACATGAAAGTGAAGTTCAACATCTCCCATGACCTGCACAGTCACCAGATCTAAATATTATTGAGCCACTTTGGGGTGTTTTGGAGGAGCGAGTCAGGAAACGTTTTCCTCCACCAGCATCACGCCGTGACCTGGCCACTATCCTGTAAGAAGAATGGCTTAAAATCCCTCTGACTACTGTGCAGGACTTATCATTCCCAAGACGAATTGACGCTGTATTCGCCGCAAAAGGAGACCCTACACCATACTAATAAATTATTGTGGTCTAAAACCAGGTGTTTTAGTTTCATTGTCCAACCCCTGTAAGTCTCCTGTACCATGTACTTTGGCATTTCTGGGTACATACATATATGTTAAGGAGCTTGGACATCCACACAACTAAGCAATAGGACAGAAACCTGAAATCCTACACTGTCGCCGTGTTTTGTGTACACACAGCCCTGGCCTCGCTTCGGCACCGAGGGGGGTTATGTTTTTTTAAAGATTAACATATTTTTTTAAGGTTACATATGTTTTTATAATTGGGATTTAGGATTTTTTTTTATTGTGTGTTTTAGTATATATTTATTGCTGACTGTTGTGCATAATGTTGTGTAGCCTGAACAGCACCTTGATCAACTAAGGTTTCTTTAAATGTCCTACAGAAATGAACTTTAATTTGATTTGACTTGATTTGAACATTGAGTCTGATCGGATCTCTTCCTGCTTATATTGAATAAAGGATAAAAACATCTCCATATTGTAGTAGAGTATGTCAAATCTAGTCTCAGATAATATGTCAGAGGATGATAGGACAGCTGTTTTGGACACATGGGCACGTAGGTATGTGAGAGGACAGAAAGTCTTGTGTAGCAACACAGAGACTAGCTGGTGAAGTTGTGTGTATGTGTAGTCTGTTGGAAGGGAGAAGGAGGAGCAGGGATATTTTGATATATTGGGAAGATAAAAAACATTTTTGAACTCAGATGGAAGAAGGGAAAGAGGAAGGGGTGAAGAGGGAATTAACCAACTCATTTACACCCCTGGGACTCTGATTAGCTCACCACAGGAGCACTGCATGCGAGTCCAGTGTGAGTTTTTCAGTAAATTAGCACAGAAGCACAGGATATTAAGCTGTCACATTCTGTAAGTTGCACCAACTGCTGTTGAATTAAACTTTTACTCCAGCTTACCTCATTAATCAAATAAGGCAGTGTATTTTCTAAAATTAAGATAAACTGTTGGTAATGTTAAGATAACATTAAACACACATTTTTCATCAGTGCATGCTTTAGTACAGAAATGCTTTTTACCTAAGAGCAGAGCCATGTCTTTATTTGGTACCATCATAAATCTTCAAAGAGATTGCCCATCTGTAATGTTAGAGCCAAATTTTCATTTTCACTATGCACTCATAATATTGACATTTTAGTAGGAATGTGATAGCTGAAAGATCTTTGATCTTGTGTTCTTCCTGTGCAAGGTGATATTTTAACTCCTTTTTGTAACAGTCTGGCAATCAAACCACCTCTCACAGAGCTTATTGCAGTTTAAGGTATCTTTCAGGAAACTGACAGATAATAAGGCAAGAGAAAGATGGAACAATGGCATGCCAATGAAAGCTGCAACCATGGGAGCTGAAAAATGAAGCCGACACATATGTGCCAAAGCTGCAGTTCCTCTAATGGCCACTTGAAGTTGAATCTGAAAGTGAGTCACTCCCATAGAGTCAGTGGTTAAAATTGCCAAATTCAGCAATAAAATGAACATGTTTGCAATCTGACACCAAAAAAAAAAAAAAAAAGTACAATGGCACAAAGGAGGATTTCACTAGTCACTATTATAACTTAACTGCAGTGAATTTTCTTCTTCCACCATGAATTTTCCACATGACTTTTCTCCCAGGTCATTTGCACATCTTATGTCCTCCAAGCTTGGGTCCTCTACCAGAGACTTGGGAGCTTGAGGGTTCTGTGCAGTATCTTAGCTGTTCCCAGGACTGCGCTCTTTTGGACAGAGATCTCAGATGTTGTTCCTGGAATCTGCTGAAGCCACTCTCCTAGTTTGGGGATCACGTCCCTGAGTGTTCCAGGGATAACTGGCTTGTGGTAGTGACATCACTGTTTGATCCTTCAATATCAGCTCTTCCTGTCATTGTGAAGCAGAATTCACCAAGTGTTGGATTATTCACCCACTAATAGGGAATGTGAGCTGGGTTTAGACCATCGTTATTTTTACCCTACTGATCATGTGTTATTACAATAGTAATCCTGCTCAGTATGAAAAAAAACACAGGTTCAGACATTTGGTGTATGTCCTTGGCTAAAGAGGCAATGGTGCTGAATATCTTTAAGTCAGAAGGTAATATAATATAATAATATATATAAGCCGTGTGTTTGTGTGTACACACACACACACACACACACGAGAGAGAGAGAGAGAGAGAGAGACTCATATTAAACATGGGCAAAGTTTCAAGTAACATGGTCAGCGCACAAGTACTCCCTGTAAGTAAAGACCCTCAGACTGCAATAGTTTTTTTCTGCTGTTGGATCTACAGTATATTATGTCATTGAGAGCACACACAGCTCTGGCTGTGACCGCAGAAACCCTACCCAGCTGCTGTTCAAACCTTCTCTTTGTGAGGAATAGCCAGTAGGAATAAAGATAGCTCAAAGGGAGAGTGGCAGCTTGTTTCAGACAGTAGATGAATTGACGGACTGCATCAAAGCCCAGTATGTGATAAATAGCTACTATTTTTGAACTATGAGTCATGGAAAGCTACTCCACTGAAGTCCCAGAATAAAAATACAGAGTTAGAAATGAGCTTAAGAGGTGCTTTTTTGAAGTGGTTAGAAATACCAGCATTGTTAGAATGACTGATAATCACCAAATCAACACACAAGAACCTTTTTTACATCAATATATTTTTTTCAATTCTGGCTTTCAGATAAGGATAAGATTTGAAAACAACTATGTCATTATTATTATTATTATTATTATTGAATAGCCAACCAGACAACTGACTTTAACCTTGCTTCATAAACAAACACTAAACCTTAACTCTGGATGCAAACAACAGTGAAGCCTGATATCAGTATCAGATAACAGATACCAGAGATACTCTGACTGACAGTGGTCCAATATATAAATTTATTCTTAAACAATAATGGATTTATATTAATGTATCATTAATCCATAAGTTAATTCAACTTAAAGCCCACACTTTGACTTTTATAAGCTGCATAATGCGTGCTCCAACTTGATATAAGCTTATATGTTAATGCCTTTTTAATGACACTGAACAAAGCTGGAGAAATTGCTACTAATTCACCTCAACCGAGAGGATGAGACAGAGATAATTAAGGTGAGTGAGGGACAGTGGGTGAAGGATAGACAGGTCTCAGACAAGATTACAGTAACAGTGTTTCACCTGTGTTACCACTCGCTTTTCTCCCACCCCACCCCCAGTCTTCTCTGCATGCCGTCACACTTTATTACTACACATTAAAAAACCATATGGGTGGTAATTGAGCTTAATAAATGTCAGCATCATAGCTCACATGGGGACGGCCGAGGTTCAATGTCTGTTTGCCTTGAACATGAGTTTAATTAGCCTCTGCCATGCTACAGTGTGTGCACAATTGTGTGAGGAGATGAAAATGAGGCTAATTAAATGTAGTAGCAGGAGGATGGGCTAATGTGCTGCACCTGCAGTCATTCTGCACCTGGAGGTGGGAACGTGTACACCTGGTAACCCAAACTGTGCTTATCATAACGTTAAAACTACCAACAGGTGAAAGGTATAACACCCCTCACTCTGACATATACCTCTTACCTAAACATTGTTGCAAACTAAGCACACCTCTGATGGCAGTGGCACTCCCCGGTTGCTGCAGCCTCACCTAGCATGACAGGAGCGGCTTGAGGAACAACAAGTTCATGGCATTGGCCCAGCTTCCCAACACATCAGATGCCAATCCAAACAAGCATCGATGGGATGGGTCAGGACAAGCCTGATCCACTGGGACCCCACTTCATATCCCACAGAACTGAAAGGATCTGATGGAAAATTTGCCAGTATTATTCCCGGGACAAGCCCATAGGTCCTGGGTTCATACTCTGAATGGTCAGAACTGTTATGGCAACACAAGAGGGACACAATATTAAGCAGGCAGTTTTTTTGTTTTGTTTTGGGGTTTTTTTGTCCTTTTTGCCTTTATAAGATAGTGCAGAGTGAAGAGAGATAGAGATACAGGGGAAGACTTGAGGAAAGGTCCACAGGTCAGACGTGAACCTGGAACGCAAACCTTTCTCCTAGAAATGACTCAAGTCATTTTTTGCAAGTGCAAATAAATTTAGGAAACTTGATTGCATTTTATATTAATTTAGACAGACCCCATGACCATCAAAGGGCATTGCACCAGCATATTTTTGTTTCTCCTCAAATCTCCTCCTTCTACATTTGGTGATTATGGGCCTTAGGGCAGTCACAGTGCATCAAAATCATCCCTCTTCATTCCAAACATTTTCTGTACTTTCTCAGCATGGCTTCCTGGATCAGAGTGTGATGAAAACTTTGGTTGCTTTTACATGGACCAGAAAGTTGACCAATAGGGGGAAAAAGGACTTTGAAAGAGAACGTAGTTGTATTTCTCTTCCATTTCTCATGTTATGCGGTCCATTTTCTGATCATACTACAGAGCTCAAATATTACCGGCTTTACAGTTAAATCATTTGTTAATAGATTTGAACCTTGACCTCTATCATGTCGGGACATTTTTATTTTACTGTTAATAAAAGCATGAGCTCATGGACAATTTTTTGTAGAGAGCTGGTCTCAGCTGAGTTTGCTTTAAATGGATCTATTTGCATATGTGCCAAAAACAAAACAAAAACTAATTATTCTTAGTTTGCTTTGAGGGCTGAGAGACCAAGTGTGAAACACTCTCGGAGTACGTATTTGTTCTAAGAGTTTTTTTTTCTGCATACATTCTTGCCCTCATTTACTCTTTTACTTTACTCTTTTTATTAGCTCGCATTCCCACCTCGAACAGCATCAGATGTGTGTATCCAAGCAATGTGGAGTAGAGGGCAAAATGATTAGGTATTTCATTGGGTCATATGATATCGTTTGAATATTTCTTTTGATTTTTATTTTGTCAATACAACCCAAGATTTTAAGATCAAAGGATTTTTGCCTCACAAGCCAGAAAAGATGCCATGAGCCTTGAGAAATTAACCTGGTGATATAAATAGAAACATGTTACCTTTCTCACTGGCTTTGGGAGAGGAGTTGCAGGATAACAAGAACAACGGGAGAAGTTAGTGTGGTCTGGGAAGCAAATGGTCCAAAGATTAAAGGTAATTCTTTTATCATTTATTTGTTCCAGCCACCACTGCTTGCTGTGACAGCGCTTTGACCAGTGGCGACTTTGATAGAAAAAAAATTTCCATTTTCTGGTGTCCTCTGTCCTTTGCTTGGTCTCTCAGAGCTGTCACATCAGCCCTAAGCACAAGCACCAGGGGATCACTCCTATTTCAGGCCAGCTTGTTGAAACATAAAGAGCAGGAAAAGTGTCATGAGGACAGAGTGAGTGATGACTGACTGATGGCATTTCTGTGTTCTGCTGCTTAAAGCACAGTCGTCATGAGAATCTGAAATCAATAGGACATGTCAGCGGTTTAGCATAGATTCCCACGACAACTTCATCACTGTTTGGTGTGTTTTTTTTTTATTGATTCTCTTAACAAAAACATAAAACTGATCTGCTGTTTTCAATATTGATAACATATCTAATGCACTTGATAATCAGTTTTTTTGTGTGGGTCAGGGTGATTTACAAGTGTCCACAGTGTAATCAAGCCGGACAGTGGACTGAGGACACACTGAGGTCTCTGAGAGTCATCAAGAATATGTACCTTACAAAATGGTTTGTTGTCTCCTTTAATCACAGAAACATGTTTTTCTTACTTAATCGATTTAAACTTATTTGCCAAATATTAAAAGAATCAAATGTTAATGATCCACTGACACAAAGATGACAGAAAAATAATAACTTGACTTAAAAAGAGCCTGCAGATCTGTTTAGACACGTATTCCTGCACACCATCTTTTGGTGGTTTTCTTCCTGTGGGATAAATCTTCTGTGCACCAAAGGCTGGAAAGTTTCCTGCTGTCAGACTCGATTGTTTGTGCCCAAACTTTTCTGTCTTGACGTCACTCTTGTTCCTAATTTAGCCATCTATCCACAGAATTTACATTAGCACGGCAAACATAAATAGCTCTGAGATGTTTAATAAGGTATTGAACTGTTGGTGTCCAATGAGAAACTACTGCTACACTTTTATTTTCTGCAGCACAGAGGTCTAAACTCAGTTTACCCTCTGGCCTGCTGAGGTGCCAACTGGCAGTAAATCCTGAGCACAGCAGTCAGGTTAGCAGTGAAACAGCTCTGGGCAGCATCTGTACAACTACTGCATCACTTCATGATGCTCACCTGCAGGCAAGAATGATTTAAAGCTGACCTCTATGTCATAGAAAATCTGTTATTTTATACTTTTCTGCTATCTGAGTCTCTCTTAGAACAGCTTCATCTTTAAAGACTGGCCAGTGTAGTTTTTTTTTTTAAATAAAACATCACTCAAACAAGAGGAAATAGTACATTTATAAATAGTACAAGTTGACATATTTTTCTCACTTGTGGAATAATACAACTTTGGGCCTCAATGACTATTAGTAGCAACAAAGAAGAAGGACAGAAGGATGAGGAAGAGCCAGATGTCGGAATGATTAGTTGTTAAATGAGATCACTATACAGCATCACACGTTGCCTCAATGCTTCCAATACCAGTGTGTGTGTGTGTTTGTGTGTGTGTTTGTGAAATCAGGCAGATGACTCACATCTGTATTCAAACCGTATGAGATGGCTGATGTGTGGACATTAATGTTAGCTTTCTCACTGGTGCAGGGAGAGAATCCTAGTGGCATCCTAAATGGATTCCCTACATTTTCCTATGTTTTTCATTTTTGACATTTGTTACATAAAGCAAAAGTAACATTTGTCCATTTTTTTTAAATGGCTCAAACTGTGTAAGTCCAAAACTAAAAATAATCATAGAAATTTTTATTGTTAAGATTTATAATCACACGTAGGTCATTTCTGCTCCCACAGTTCTCCATAAATCAATAAAGAAGTATCCTCAAATGTCTGGCAGTTTGTAGCCACTCCAGCTATCATGAGACCTCGTGAGGAATGGCAAAGATGAAGTGCAGTTTGATAAATTGTGTTATGACTGCAGGTGTTTATCACAACTGTTACAGAAGTATGGTTATTTTTGGATTGCCAGTACCACTTCTTTATAATATGTAGGAACACAATCATCTCTGTAATAGTTCAGTTATATTCATGAAATGTTAGAAAAATCATGGGTAGTTCACAAGAATTCTGGTGTGTACATGGAATATGTAATTATTTATTGACTGTTCTATCTGTGAATTGATGTCATCCTCATACTGCAAGCTTCTCTCTCTCCAGGCTGTTTTATTTTGCTGTTTTGGGGGTCAACAGTTTTTCTTTGTATCATAGCAGGTTGATATGAAAAACACAAACTGTTCTGATTTGTTGCTTACTTTGATTATCCAGCCACTGGTGGCTCAAACATACAGTATTTGTGTTAAAGAGTCAGGCTTTTAAACACAGCAGCCTCTTGACAACAGGACTGTGAGCTTTGCAAGTATGTGAGGGACTTTTCACCTTCATTATGACAGAACAGTTTGAGAGTATAAGGAGAGCAGGGAGAAAATGCACAGCCAGTGGTTTAGGGGGATTCAAACTCAGTCCTCTGCGATAGTCTTACGGCACGTGGGTCGCTTGTTCACCTTGTGAGCTATACTGGTACCATGTGTGAGGGGTTTTCAGCAAGTAACAGACAACCTGGGTGTGAAATCCCTGCAGGGCCTCTTGGTAATATAATAATATAAGAGATACATTCTGTATGCCTCTGTGTCATCTTGCTGAGTGTTGTTATTTTTATTCTGAAGAGGAGATTAACATCTGATTGTTTGCTTCCACCTTTTTTGTCTTTTGTTTGTGTTTGTCTTCAGGTGGAGCGGGAGATAGCCATTCTGAAACTCATAGAGCATCCTCATGTTTTAAAGCTGCATGACGTCTATGAAAATAAGAAATACCTGTGAGTATATTCTTCTATAAGAACTTTAATTTACACTGTCACAAGTTTAAAAGAAAACAGACTGATGAGCATGAAGTCAAAAACAACAAATCCGCACAGATGCCAAAAACCTAAAATAAATGAGAACTAAACATAAGTTCAAATTGAGTCATTCTTTTAGGTTGCTCCATTTACCACCAGTTAATTTTACACAGCGACAAAGTAATTTAATTAAGAACAAGCTAAAACAAAAGCTGTCTGTGTGAAGAAAAACTCATTCCATGTTTTGCTTTAAATTTGTCAGATTTCTTGCAAACATTTCTGCACACTGATAGCAACTGCCTCCTCTGTCTCTGGCATCAGTCCTTGCAGAATGCAAGGCTGTGTCTAAAGTAGGACATGGGTTATACTCTACTACATTTATTAAGCTTTACTTACTCAGTTATTAACAATTTGGCATTCTGGATTACATGTATAAAATATAAATCTAATGTATTTTGCTGTATTGTTAATATTAACATGCCAGATGCCCATTATTATACACAGTAATGGAAAAAAATTTGGTTCAGTAAATAAAATTAGCACAAAAAATAAGGAAATTTGTGTTTTGTTAAAGGTTTCTTTGTTGTAACAATACTTATACCATTGGAAAGCCTGTTTATTTCCCTGAAATGGAGCCACATTTGTAATGAAAATGCATTTGTGGGTTGAGTATGTGGGTTGCACCCATGAAAAACAAATCTTCTGTGCCAGTGCCAAACCGCTTATTCTGCTACCGACTCTTGTTTGGTGTCATTTATTGGATTGGATGATTGAAGTCTGAAGAAACATTAGCAATTTAACAATTTATTCATTTAACAAACAGCCACAGCAGCCTGGCACCTCCTCCTCATGCTGGTCACCAGCTTGGTCACACACTGCTGTGGGATGGCATCCAATTCTTCAACCAGCATTTGTCACAGGTCAGCCGGTGCAGTTGTGTTGGTCACTGTAGCACGAACTGGACGTCCAACATGGACCCACAAGTGTTCAGTGGGGTTGAGGTCAGTTCTGCAAGCGGGCCATCCCATCCTCTGCACTTGCAAATTCTGCAGGTAGTCTCTGATAAAAACCGCTCTGTGGGGGCGAGCGTTGTCATTTTGGACGATAGTTCAGTCCCAGACTGTGGAGAAATGGGACTGCCACTGATTGCAGAGTCTTATCTCAGTCTCTCTCTGTGCCTCCAATGATGTCAAGCCTGACTGTCAACACCTCAAAACAAGAGTCAGCAGCAGAATAAGCTGTTTGGCATCGACAGAGAAGATTTGGCAAGTTTTTCATGGGCGCAACCCACATACTCGACTCTGCTGCTCAACCCAAAAATGCATTTTCCTGACAAATGTTTATATACATGAACTCTCTAAAACTGTCCTGACCCACTGATCTACTCTCCAGAAGAATTTTTTGTTGGACACTGCATGTTCAACAGCACAAGATAAACAGAGTTAATGCCACCCCAACTTTTTAGGAAACCAAAGTACAAAAAACATTTTTTTAAGGCATTCACCTGTTCTCATAAGATCATAAACATGGCTAAAAATGGGTTTGACCATCTGTGCAGCATAACCCATCCTTCTTGATTCAAACAAAACCCACAAAACTCCAAGGCTGCAATACTTTCCATAAGTAAGCTTGGAAACAGTGTTACTGTCTTTGAATACAGAGACAAATACGCTCTGTCACAGTTCTTAACGTAAAATGTTAGGAGAAATTTAATTTCCAACTGCTCTTTATAGACTGACAAACTGCACTGATAAACCAAACACCATGCCTAAATAACTGCTGACAGCACTGCAGAACAGTATAACATTCATGTGAGCAGCAGTTTGAGCTGTGGGATTTGATTAAAGCATGAAATGCTTCTTTGGTCCCCATCACTTTAACTTGCCCCCTGCAACTCGAGTGTTCGTGTGTGTTTTATAGTATACATTAATCTAGGGCATATGACGGCTGTGCTCCAGTGGCATGGCTTAATATGTTGTTCAATAATTGATAAAGGTGCCGCTGTCAAATGGAGCAGGAATTTGTTTTCTTAACGTTGCAAGGACAGGGATGGATGGTCATCATGGATGCAAACAGTTTGCCATAGAAATTCTCACACTCACAAATCACGTCTGAACGTGTTTCTAATTTAAATAGCTGTGATGGGTAAAATGCTTGAGCAGATCCCTTAATCTTCTAATAAATCAGGTCGCGGGGAAGACGGGGCTGCAGGAGGAGCCGGCTCGGCGATGTCTCTGAGACAAATGAACACAGGAGATGGATAAAACCACAAGCACACAAACCAACACGGGTTGGGGATTTTCTCAGGGATTTATGTTGCGCATCAATGTACTGTGGTGACTTCAACATGTCGCAGCTAAATACTCTTTAGTTTATGACCCAATTATTTCAATAATGCCTCTTTCATTTTGAGGAAAAATGAAGCAGAAGATGTGTAGGGACTCAGGTGGGAAGTACATTTACCCAAGCCTTGTATGATTTGGAGGTTCTTTACTATTGTAATTTTAGGAGCCTTTTTATTTTTTTGTCCACAAAATGACAGGCGAAACATATTCTACTACTATCTGTGGTTCTGTGTTTTACTTTACTATTTTAATGCCAAAAATGTGACAGGTGAAATGAAGAGATATTTCAGATTGTGTTAAATTTCTAGGCAGCAGTCGCACTGAACGAGATTAGTGGTTCTGACCATTTGATCTGTTTTTTACTAGAGGTCGCATTTCTTGAATTGTATCCACAAGCAGTCTGAACAACCTGAGAACTATTCAGTTAAAGCTCAACTAGCAGCCAACTGTTAGAAATAAGTGCCTCATGTTTTCAGCACAATACTCACCATGTAATATTGTGATAGTGCGAAATGTGTCAGAATACAGATCGTTCGTCTGGGAACCCATCGGCTATCATTCTTACCCTTTCTGCAGAGAAGATTCATTATTCTCCAAAAGCAGAACTCTGGACATCTTCAGCCTCAACTTTGATTCACAATGGCAGAGCAGGATAATGCAGTCACACATGCAAACACCACAGACAAGTTATCATTCCTATTGTACTTTCTCAAGTTTTCTTGGAGTCTGGCTGAAGGACCCATGGGTAGAGTACAGAACACAGACATTCACACACAGCCTTGGATTAAACCCTCGATGACAAAATTTACTAACTTCACTGCACCAATTTCAACCTGGTCAAAGACAAGCAATGGGTCAAATTTAAGACATGTGTTGCTCTCTGGTTTCCATCTTTGTCTAGGAGGATTTGTACCACAGCCGGATAATAAACCCAAACACAGCTCAAAGCTTTGAAGAACAACTTGGGGACCAAAGAAGACCAAGGAGTGCCGAATGTCTTGGATTCGCCTCTAAAGTCACATGACCACACACCGAACATTTATGGTTCTACTTGTAGACTGAAAAAGCCAAACACATATCAGTCTTTGGAACATTGTCAATATTTGGTTGGTTTGGGAGTACAGCTTGAGATCTCGGAAATTTGTTCAGCTTCTCAAGCTGATCTTATCTTTTGGGGGAAGCAGTTCAAAACAAATAATAAAGAAAAAGAATAGAAAAAACAGCTAGGAGACTGCTTTCAGGAATGTGCTATCTAGCACAGTTTTGTGGCTAATTATGGTTGTGGGTTGCATTTGCTTTGAGTACATTAGTGTTGGTGTATTTGGCATTGTTAGTGAGCAGTCTATGAATGGCTTTCTGTCAGGCCAGGGTTAGTATATTGAACCATTAAAACATAAAGTGATAATGTTGTTGTAAAATAAAAAGCTTCTTCAAAAAATGGAATAAATGTGATGAATGCAGTGAATTATACTAAGGTATAACTCACTGCAGTAGTGACAGTGCCTTGATTTACTGGTATTTAAGGGTTTCAGAAGCTTTCTTGTCACTCACCTTTATCCTCCGTCTTCCTTTGCAGCTACCTGGTGCTAGAGCATGTGTCTGGTGGGGAGCTTTTTGACTACCTGGTGAAGAAGGGCCGGTTAACACCTAAAGAGGCCCGAAAGTTCTTCAGACAGATCATCTCAGCTCTGGACTTCTGCCACAGCCACTCCATATGGTTTGTCACTCAGAGACAAATATCATGTTTTATCCCTTTTGTTTTATTAATCAAATTTTAGTCAGTCGGTTGTGTTTTGATGGTTCTGTTATACACAGCTGCATACTCTGCTGAGCTTTTCTTAATTTCCAAATATATTTATTTGAGATTGCCTCTCTCAGAATAGTTGGTTATTTCATTGTTTTATTCATAAAAAAACCATAGTCTAATTTTTTAGCAGCTAAAATAGAAAAAAGGGAAAGCTGAAAAATGCATTGTCGTGTAGTTTGTGTTCTTTTGTGTAGACGTGAAAAACATGGGGAGGGGGACTTGATTTATCACTGCTGACTGACCGTTGCACAAAATAAATTGCAACTACAGCAGAATGGTTTAATATTTCTCAAAGGGAAAATCTATGGTTGAAACAGAGATGGACAGACAGACAAGCTGTTTCCCAAAAAGTTTGGTATTAAATTTTTCATATCATGCATGAATTTGAACTTTTTAAATACTGTGACACTGGTGAACAGACAAAACATTCACTGTCAGTGGGCTCCACCTGTAAAACCATTCCTGTTTTGGGGGTTGTTTCATTGTTGCCCCTGTAGTGCACCTGCTGTTAATCTCATGAACACCAAAGCAGCTGAAACTGATTAACATCCTCCTCTGCTACTTACCTGAACATTCAATATCCCAGAAGGTTAACTGACTTGATGCTAGACTGATTAAAAAGTGTTCCTTAAATTCAGAGTCCAGCCAGAACCTCACTGATCTGAAATAGAAATTCAGAAATTCCTCCACAAATGTTGATGTAGTTTCTGAAAGATGGTGAGTGAACAGTAAAAACAGTAAATTTTCTCTAGTGTGATTGAGCCATTGATGGCTTTGTTTCAAAATGTAGTATTTACAGTTCAATTCAATTCAATTCAATTTTATTCATACAGCGCCAAATCACAACAAACAGTCGCCTCAAGGGGCTTTGTATTGTGGGTAAAGATCCTACAATAACTCAGAGAAAACCTGATAGGTTCAAATCATTCAAAATTAACAATGAACAAATACACCAACAGCCTTCTTAGTTTTACTTGCGCAAGGAGGAAAATCCCATCCTCTGAGCTCAGCTCCCGGGCCAAGGGACATGACCGTTCACTGGGCAAAGAGGAAGTGGTCTCCTACGGATCAACCTCCTTGTTCCACTTTTATTTCAGACCTTCACAATAAAGTCACGTGAGTTACATAAAACTCAGTTTACAACATGCAATAAACAGTATTCTTGGCTCTTTCCTTACCATATATGGTAGTAAGCATTCTGTGGAATGTCTGTAAGTTACATTTGTATACGCAGCCTACGTGAAGGTCTGTATCTTATATAAGAATGTGTATGAATGTATTTCCTGTAGACTTCAAAATAAAACAACAGTGTAATATAAAACTTATGAAAACAGAAGATATGATAATTCAATGTAAACAGAAGAAAGTTTACAGAATAATCCTAACAAAACCCAACAGTCAAAACGACCCCCTATGAGCAAGCACTTGGCAATGGTGGGAAGGAAAAACTCCCTTTTAACAGGAAGAAACCTCCAGCAGAACCAGGCTCAGGGAGGGGCAGTCATCTGCTGCGACCGGTTGGGGCTGAGGGGAGAGAGACAGGACAAAAGACATGCTGTGGAAGAGAGCCAGTGATTAATAATAATGATTAAATACAGAGTGAAGTATAAACAAGTAAATAAAGGTGAATGAGAAGAAACAGTGCATTATGGGACCCCCCCCCTCAGCAGCCTAGGCCTATAGCAGCATAACTAAGGGGTGGTTCAGGGTCATCTGATCCAGCCCTAACTATAAACTTGATCATAAAGGAAAGTTTTAAGCCTAATCTTGAAAATAGAGAGGGTGTCTGTCTCCTGAATCCAAGCTGGGAGCTGGTTCCACAGGGAGCTGTTAAGACAGCCTGATAATAATGAATTACAGTAGTCCAGCCTAGAAGTAATAAATGCTTGGATTAACTTTACAGCATCAGTCTGAGAAAGGATGTTTCTAATTTTATAAATATTGCGCAAATGTAAAAAAGCGGTCCTACATATTTGTTTAATATGTGCATTGAAGGACATATCCTGGTCAAAAATGACTCCCAAGATTTCTCACAGTGTTACTGGAGGCCAAAGTAATGCCATCCAGAGTAAGTATCTGGTTTGACACCATGTTTCTAAGATTTGTGGGGCCGAGTACAAGAACTTCAGTTTTATCTGAATTTAGAAGCAGGAAATTAGAGGTCATCCAGGCCTTTGGACCTAGCACAGAACCCTGTGGAACTCCATAATTAACCTTAGTGTGTGAAGAAGACTCCCCATTTACATGAACAAATTGGAGTCTATTAGATAAATATGATTCAAACCACTGCAGTGCAGTACCTTTAATACCTATGGCATGCTCTAATCTCTGTAATAAAATGTTATGGTCAACAGTATCAAAAGCTGCACTGAGTTCCAACAGGACAAGCACAGAGATGAGTCCATTGTCAGAGGCTGTAAGAAGATCATTTGTAACCTTCACTAATGCTGTTTCTGTACTGTGATGGATTCTGAAACCTGACTGAAACTCTTCAAATAAACCGTTCCTCTGCAGATGATCAGTTAGCTGTTTTACAACTACTCTTTCAAGGATTTTGGAGATAAAAGGAAGGTTGGAGATTGGCCTATAATTAGCTAAGACAGCTGGGTCAAGTGATGGCTTTTTAAGTAGCGGTTTAATTACAGCCACCTTGAAGGCCTGTGGTACATAGCCAACTAATAAAGACAGATCGATCATATTTAAGATTGAGGCATCAATAATTGGAAAGACTTCTTTGAACAGTCTAGTAGGAATGGGATCTAATAAACATGTTGCTGGTTTGGAGGAAGAAACTATTGAAGTTAACTCCAAAAGATCAACTGGAGTGAAAGAGTCTAAACAAATACCAGCAGTGCTAAAAGCAGCCGAACATGAAGACAAATCTTGGAGATGGTTTTGAATAATTTTTTCTCTAATGTCTAAAATTTTATTTGTAAAGAAATCCATGAAGTCATTACTAGTTAGAGTGAAATGAATACTCGGCTCTACAGAGCTCTGACTCTTTGTCAGCCTGGCTACAGTGCTGAAAAGAAACCTGGGGTTGTTCTTATTTTCTTCAATTAATGATGAATAGTAAGATGTCCTAGCTTTATGGAGGGCTTTTTTATAGAGCAACAAACTCTTTTTCCAGGCTAAATGAGCATCTTCTACTTTAGTGAGATGCCATTCCCTCTCCAGCTTACGGGTTATCTGCTTTAAGCTGCACGTTTGTGAATTATACCACGGAGTCAGGCCCTTCTGATTTGAGGCTTTCCTTTTCAGAGGAGCCACAGTATCCAAAGTCGTACGCAGTGAGGATGTAAAACTATTGATGAGATAATCTACCTCGCTGGGAGCAGAGTTTAGGTAGCTGCTCTGCACTGTGTTGGCACGTGGCACTGAAGAGCATAATAATGAAGGAATTAGATCCTTAAACGTAGCTACAGCACTTTCAGAAAGACTTCTACTGTAATAAAACTTATTCCCCACTGCTGTGTAATCCATTAAAGTAAATGTAAATGTTACTAAGAAATGATCAGACAGGAGGGGGCTTTCAGGGAATACTGTTAGGTCTTCAGTTTCTATGCCATATGTCAGGACAAGATCCAGAGTATGATTAAAGTGGTGGGTGGGGTCCTTTACATTTTGAGAGAAGCCAATTGAATCTAATAATAGATTAAATGCAGTGTTGAGGCTGTCATTTTCAGCATCTACATGGATGTTAAAATCACCCACTATAATTTTTTTTATCTGAACTGAGCACTAAATCAGATAAAAAGTCTGAGAAATCAGACAGAAACTCTGAGTAAGGACCAGATGGATGATAGATAATAACAAATAAAACAGGTTTTTGAATTTCCCAATTAGGGTGGGCAAGACTAAGAGTCAGGCTTTCAAAAGAATTAAAACTCTGTCTGGGTCTTTGATTAATTACTAAGCTGGAATTGAAGATTGCGGCTACTCCTCCTCCTCGACCTGTGCTTCGAGCATTCTGACAGTTAGTGTGACTCGGGGGTGTTGATTCATTTAAACTAACATATTCATCCTGCTGTAACCAGGTTTCTGTAAGGCACAATAAATCAATATGTTGATCAATTATTAAATCATTTACTAACAGGGACCTGGAAGAGAGAGACCTAATGTTTAACTTAATTATTTTATTATTTTGTGCAGTTGATGAAGCTATATTATTTATCGTTTTTGAATTTTTATGCTTAAATACAGCTAACCTAAAAGCAGAACAGGCAGCAAGGACCAACTCGGGATGCCAGGTGTTATTTTTTTTTTAATGAGCTATTGTAAACCTATATGATAATACCATGATATAGCACGAAACCATCAGAATCTTAAAAAATACCAAAAATTAGTGGTCATACAACCCACATTTAATTCATGACAAAAAGGTTATTACAAAATTATCTTTCCAATGGGGCTTTTTTCCCCTGCGCTTCTCCAGCTGGGCTGAAATTTGCTAGCTTCATTATATTTGAGTTACTTTGGTAAAAATGTGGCAGCTTCTAGCTGAATAAGAGCCTGCCAACCATGTCCGTTCTGGGTGTGAACATGAACAGAAATAGGGAAGACACATAAATAATTAGTCATGGGTTGTTAGGAAAGTTGGATTTGATTTGTTGATTGCAGTAGGTGCACAGGTTTAGGATTGGGCCGACTGCACAGTGAGGGGAAAAATTTATTTAACAAACATATCATTGTAAAGCAGAAAGTCATAATGACTGTTAATATGGTTTCCATTTAGCTTAGTCAGTTCAATTTAAATTTTATTTACATAGCACTAAATCACAAGAAATAGATGCCTCAAGATGCTTCATATTGTAAGGTAAAGACCATGAAATACAGAGAAACAACAATCCAACAATCAGACCACCCCCTCATGAGCAAGCATTTGGCGACAGTGGGAAGGACAAAGTCCCTTTTAACAGGAAGAAACCTCCAGTAGAACCAGGCTCAGGGAGGGGCAGCCATCTGCCACGACCGGTTGGGGGTGAGAGGAGGGAGACAAGACAAAACACATGCTGTGGAAGATTAATAATAAGGGATTAATAATAACTAATGAGAATGGAGTATAAAAACAGGGAGTTTAGTGTGCACTGAAGTAACTAAATAAAAATTACTGATCAAAACATTCTTACAGTAGTTTATACTCTAGGAATTTTGTATGACATTGCCATCATTTTTGCTCCATTTGGATGTGTGAACAACAGATTTCCTCCTGCTCTGCAGTCTCTCTCCTCATCAGCCGTAGCCGGGGGTGACTTTAGAGGCTGCAGCTCCTTTTGATCTCTTTTCATCTCTAAGACCACCTTTAGTTCCTTCACGCATGACTGCCAACACTGTGTATCTACGAGCAATTGCACATCAAAGATGTTCTGCCTTTGACACTCAGCATTAGACATCAAGTGTTTGAATGAGTAGATTTATTCTGTGGTGTGTTTTCTGTAAGAACCAGGGAAACACAACTAGAGTCAAGCTGTATATGCGCTGGTTTTATTTCCCTCACTAGTTTTAAGTAAAACTATGGAGTTGTTATTGACTGTTTTAATAGCTGATGATTGCAGTCAACTCCGCTTTATCATTTCCCTGAAGAACTTGATTTAAAAAATTGCCACAACTCTGAGCACCTTCTGTATTCACATACTACTTTGAGCCCAGTGTCATAGGAAACTCTATAATGGCTAAAGTAGATAGTATTTTTAATGTACATATTTCTGTGTGTATTGAAAGGCACCAGTATTCACCTTGGGAACCACGCAAAATGGAAAAAGAATGTTAAAGATATAAAAGATGCATCTTAGCTTTTGTAAAAAATAAAAATCAGGCATCCTGAATGAGGGACAGTTCATGCTCATACTTGTCAGACACAAGGTAGCCATGCCCTAAAGCATACCCGGTTTCATTCTTGCTTTTGACTTTAATGGGGACCATAATTTACAAAATAAATATAATTTTGTATTTAGTAAGACTTGGATCCATATATTGAGACCATGAACTCACCAAAAAAGCAAGGTCATAGAGCAAGTGAAGAGCAGAGCCATTTTCCTATAGACTTTTATACCATACTGTTTTTATTGTCACTGTTCCTGGAACATACTGTGGCTCTCAGGGTGCAGACAGTAAGCGCAAAGGTGGTTTTTAGAAACTTTGAAAGGTTGCAGCTGAACCTACATGTACAGTCATGGCTCCGGCCCGGCTCAGATTGCCTGCATGTCATTCTTATTGTGCGCTCTGTTGAACAGCGTCATAGAACTTATTCAAATCCCTTGAAAAGCCATCACAAATAAACTATATCACGAGTAGAGTAATTGGAAGTTAGATCTGTGCCGCATCAGTTTTCAGTTCTGTCTTCTGTCCTGTTCTTTTGCAGCCACAGAGATTTGAAGCCTGAGAACTTGTTGTTAGATGAGAAGAACAACATTAGGATAGCAGACTTTGGCATGGCGTCTCTGCAGGTCGGGGACAGTCTACTGGAGACCAGCTGCGGGTTAGTACTTCAAGTCACTGATTTGCAAGTTATACCAACTAAATCTCTTCCATCTTTATAATGAGTACCAAATGTAATGGCTTTGAAAATGTAAATACTAACTATAAAGTATACAAATGATGTTATTACTGTTCTAAATGCATTCCATGGTAGTGTTTGTTTTTATTATTATTATGGTATTTTTTTATTATTGTTTCTGTTTTCAAATCTTCAACTCACCAATCTTTACATTTAACTTTCAGCTGAGCTGAATTTCAGCTGTTTGTTTCTGGCCCTTGGGGGGAGTAATGACTCATAGATGGTTAGATTTCCCCTGCGTTACCCCATGTTGTTAGAACCAGCAGCAATCTGTTGTTTTACGATAAATCAATAGTGTAGTGAAAAATGATTGTGGCAGCAGTGGAAACCTTTCCTAGTATTTTGTCATGCAGTCTTTAGAGGGCTCTACAGGATATGGGCTGGTCTAGTGTGTCCCGCTCACCACAGTTAGCTGTAGGCCAACGGGCATTTCACAGAGTCGGCCATGTGGAATGGCTGAAGCCTGGTCCTCCTGCTCAGAAATGCTGCACAAAGCAGGCGGGAGAAAAGGCCCTGCATTTCACTTCTTCTTACAAAGTACATACTGTTGAATGCAGTATGTATGCAGTTTGACCCCCTTGCTGTACATGTTATGTGCTGTCAGAATGGCCAAAAGAAAATCTGACATGATGATGTAATGGGACATACTGAACCTTTTTTCTTTCTTTTTTTTTGCTTACTTTATAGTGTGATAATATGGGAATTGGGAAGCTTCAGTATCATTGAAACAGTACAAGTAGCAACTTACTGTTGTTTTTTCATTCTTGGCATCCCTTATTTCCAACCTGTGTATTTAACATGATTCATGGGCTTCTGAGACCTCTGAGACCTGTTGTTCTGATTTCCAGCTTTAAAATTTTGTTCTTAGACTCAACTACAGTAGCTTTGCATTGCTCACAGTCCAAAATAATTTGAGACATCTTTCTTTTTACTGAGTGCCTCTCTGAAGCATAAGACAGTCACGGATGCTCTGCTGACTCAATAACTGCAGAGTTCCAAACCTGCGGCATTAACATAGGCACAAAAACTGCCCCGGGAGCTTCATGGCATTGGTTTTCATGGTCGAGCAGCTCCTGTAGGCTTAATGTGTAGGTGGCCCAGTACATTTGTCCATATAGTATAGAAACCTCAGAATAATCTGGCATAGATGCAGTGAAACACCCAGACCGGCATACATAGGTTTTTATATGCATTTCTTTAATAATTTATGGTTATTCAGTGAGCATGTGTATAATTGGATTGAGTTGTGACTCTGAGGTTTGTTTGTGTCAGTCAGTGAAAGAAGGGGTGCGAGATGCAAACTCCACAAGTCCATGCTAACGCTACATAAAAGCAGATGAAATGAGCTCTGTCCATGTCAGGGTCTGTCAGATTGCTCGTTCACTGAGGGACTCTTTAAATATCTCTCATAAGTCCAAAGGTTCTTTCACTTCATGTGACATTAATGGAATTCATTAAATGAGCAAGTTGCCTCAAGCAGGAAGGATGAAAATTAGCTTGGGTGTAATTAGATTGCACTTAGTGTATTTTGACATGACTGTGTTTGAGCAAATCAGATCAACTGGGTTTACATACATTATCATAATTAAGTATGTCGCGGGTGAAGATGGAGTGTGTGTTTACTCTACGAGTTTGGATGGGATGCTGCTAGAAGAAGTCAGGCTCTCTGCTTCATTTATTACATGATGAATCCACACAGAGGAGTGCCAGACTAGGCTTAGTTCTGCTGCATTTGTGCAATTATTAGATTATTCAGAAGGCAGAGATGAGGCACACATTAAAGAAATCAAACTTGTTCTGATGCAGTGGCATGCAGAAGTCACAACTTCTACCATTCTGAATAGCTAAACGGGTTAAAAATGACCAATTTCCAAAAGGCAGAAAGTACAATATTTAACTATCTATTACATATCCATCTTCAAAAGGGTATGAAGCAAATTTTTTTGGAGCCTTGCATTGTCAGTACTTAACACCCCCTTTGGCTGTATCACAGCTTGTGATGAAGCTTTCTGTTGCACCTGAGAGTCTTTCACTTTCTGTTTGGCATATTTTTGCCCATTGCTGCTGCAAATGCCTTCTAGTACTGTGAGATTCTTTGCCCGTCTTGTGTGCACTGCTCTTTGAAGTCTGTCCACACATTTGCAGTGATGTGCATCATGAAGTGTGAGAACAATGGCAAAACTTTGAGTTTGTGCTGCTTCAGGTAGTGCATTGTGGATTTTAAAGCGTGTTTAGGATTATTATTCTGTTGTAAAATGTTCATTGTTAAGACTTGGTGGTCTTTTTATGAAGTTCTGCACCCTTTCAGCACACATATCTTTGCATATTGAGGTCAAAAGGTTCACAGGACTTGTTCCCATAGTGTATTAGGCTTTTTCAGATGTGCATCTCCAAGCTTATAATACTAAATTTAGTTGTGTGGATGCAGAAAAGGTCATATGAAGGCCATAGTTGTGCAGGTGAGGTTGTATGGCAGAAGGAAACTCCACCACTCCAGAGTCGGCTCTTTCTGAAGCTCCTCGCAGTAAAATGAGAGGTTTTGATATCTTGTAAGCAGTTATCTGAAAGGCATTACAAACTGAGGAAAGGGTAGTAGTGGCATGGTGGTGCAGTCATTAGCACTGCAGCCTCACAGCAAGAAGGTTCTTGGCTTGATCCTATGGATGGGGCCTTTATATGGGTTTCCTCTCACAGTCCAGTGACATTGTTAAATTAATTGGTGACTCTAAATTGGCTTGTGTGGTTGCGAGGATGTGCGGTTTGTTATAAAAGGATCACCTGTCCGGGGTGTTCCTGCTTTTCCCCAGTGTCATCTGGGATAGGTTACAGCCTCCCAGCAAACATAAAGGTAGAAATGGATAAAGTCTTCATCTGCTCTGTGGGCGTCAGTCATTTTCAGTCTGCTGCTTAGAGGAGCCTATGGTTGTCAGAGTATTCAGAGGTTTGAAAATTACACCTGGGCTTTCCAAATAGTGACAGTGACAGTGGTCACAAAGCTAATAAAGTTCTGACACTGTGATAAAAGTTGTCAAAAGCTCATGTCTACAACTTCACAGAGATCATCTTCTAACTTTTCACAGTAAGGCCAATTCTGACTGAAACTTTTGTGTATGTTCAGAACTGGATTTTGTTGTTGTTGTTGTGTCACATTGTGGGAACAATGATGCTATCATACGTTATCCAACAGGATGAGCCACCGTCACAAGATTTTGCACTGAGGCTATTTGATGTTATGTAACACACTCTAAACATTAAAAAAAAGATCCATCATGCAATATGCATTGTTATTATTTTTAATGCATTTAAGTTAAAGTGTTGCGTGTTACTTCAAGGAACATTTGATTTTGTTTGGTATGCAGAGCATCACCTGCACGCTTATTCCTCAGTGTGTTTGTTGTGTGTAATGTTGTGTCCTGAATGACCACCTCTTTGCCTCTTACAGATCTCCACACTACGCCTGCCCAGAGGTTATCAGGGTAAGTGCTCTCTCGCATCTCTTCTGTGTTTCTTTCTTTCATTCAGTAATAGAAGCTCTGAATCAGAATGGCTCTTACATCACTGCTCCATCCTCTTTGCATTCAGTGGCCTCCCACCCACTGGGCTTCCTCCTTCCCCTTTCGCTGTGTTGAAATACATCTTCTACACCCTTTGTATTCTAGCTTTCTGTGATGTTGTTTTTCTTGTCTCGCTCCACTTTATCGCCATATTTCTTCTTATTCCTGTTTTCAGCTGGTCAAAACAGTGTGTCTTCATGAAGTCAAAACCTCCTTAATTAATTTTACACCTTTTGCTGTGCTAGGGTGTTCATTTTGGTTTTATTTTTTATGTGGCAGTTTTGTTAATTGTGCATCTGAACATACAGTCAGCATCACAATAGGAGTCTTCACATAAGGGGTGGGATTTTTGTTTAAGTGATGTGCTGAAACCCAGAGCAGTCAGGGTGATTTGTAGTTTGGGAAATAGAGAGAATGTTAAATACATTTTAGGACTAATCTCATCTCTGTGTCTGTCTGTGTGCACCAGGGGGAGAAGTATGACGGGAGGAAAGCAGATGCGTGGAGCTGTGGAGTCATCTTGTTTGCACTGTTAGTGGTGAGTGAGTGCTCCTGCTGCGCCACAACAGCAAAGAATGGCCTGAACATCGTGGTTGGCAGCTTCCTGCCACAGCTATGAAATCATTATCTGCCATCCCAGAAAAAGAAGCAAAAAGTTAAAAATTTGATGCAAAACTGCCAAAAATTATTTGATAAATGACTTTAAAGTAGAACCACTGTGAAATGACCAAAATGACCAAAAAGGAACAAAATATTTCAAATAAAATACACAAGACCCCCAAATTATTACAGTCTAAGAAAAATACAAATAAGTGCTGAAAAAAAAGGCAAACAAACATAAAGATGTGCAAATAACCTAAAGGAAGTGCAGAATACCTACAAGGAAGCACAGCAGGATCCACAAATACCACAAGTACATAGTAAGATACATACAACAAAATCAAGAGTTACCATGATGGCTGTTGAGTGGTGAGGTTCAATGTATGGTCAATATGTACATACTTAGTAAAGTCAGTGTATGAAAGCATTCATGTATACACTTACAGCCAATTCATTAGGTACACATATTAAACTTCAGGCTAACACAAACATCTAATCACCCAATCTCATGGCAGCAACTCAACACATTTAGATATGTGTACATGGGACAGCACGTGGTGGTTAGCACACATCAAGAAGGTTCTAGGTTTCAATTCACCATCTGGCCGGGACCTTTCTGTGTAGTTTACATGTTCTCCCTGTGTCTGTGTGGGTTTGCTGTGGGTACTCCAGCTTCCTCCCACAGTCCGAAGTGGGGTTAGGTTGACTGGTGATTTTGAGTGCAAATGGTTGCCCCCCCCCCAAAAAAAACTGAATTAGATAAGCAGAAGAAAGTGGATGGATGGGATGGACGGTCAAAACAATGTGCTGAAGTTTTTATTTTTTTTAATTATTAGAATGGGGAAGACAGGTGATTTTAAAAGGTTTGAATGTGGCATGGTTGTTGGTGGTAGACAGGGCTTGTGTGAGTATTTCAGAAAGTGCCGATCTACAGGGATTTTCCCGCACAACCAGCCCTAGGATTTACATGAAACAGAGAAAACATCCAGTGAGCAATTCCCTGGGTGAAAATGCCTTGGTGATGCCAGAGGTGAACAGAGATTGGCCAGACTGCTTCAAGCTGATAGGAAGGCAACAGTAACTCAAATAGCCACTTGGTACAGTCAAGGTATGCAGAAGACCATCTTTCAGTGTACAACATGTCCAACCTAAAGCACCTTTGGGATCTGTCTACTTTGGAAGATTCACATCATGGATGTTCAGGGGACAAATCTGCAGCAACTGTGAGATGCTCTCATGTCAATATGGAAAGAAATGTTTGCAACACCTTGTTGAATCTGTGCCACAAAGAATTAAGACGTTTTGATGGCAAAATGGAATCTAACCTGTTACTACCAAGGTGTACCTAATGAAGTGGCTGTTAAGTTTAGGTGTAAAGTGTAAAAGGAGTCATTGTACTCAAACTCTTTGTTATCTGATGTTGAACTGTGGAGCTCACATTTTTCTGAAATAAGGAATCATGATAACTGTGTATTGAGGATAACCACAGTCTTTAAAAATGAAATATAGATATTGTCACTAATATACATTTTGCATGCTCTCCCATCACCTGCATGCTGGAATTTAAGTTTAATTCATTTGCTAAACCTTACAGATGAATTTGATAGCACTGTTGTTTCGTAAAATGTGTATATATCACAATAATATTGTTATAATGATTGATTATTTTTTTAACCTTGATAATCATAAAGTGAAGGTTGAGCAGTCTGAAACACTAAAAATGATGTATGGTGAGCAGTGACTGGTCTGCAGAACTATATATGGGCATTAAAGAATCAAAAGAAAATACAAACAATTAAATGCACACAACACTCTTTAACTATAAGAGGGTTAGTTTCTGTTGGAGTTGATTGCTCGTTAAGAGTTCGTTTTCAGTCTTTCAGTACAGAAATATGCTGCATTGAAACCTGTTTGCACTCCTAGTTTGATGCCGTGCGGCTTGAGAAAAATGAGAGAGGAGTGATTCAGGTTGATTGCGAGGTTCCTGTTGCCAGCAGAACAGCCAAGGTAAAGTGAAAAGGTTGCTGAAATGTTATTAGACAAAGTAAACTACCTGACAGGAGCACTTAAGGTCTAGTAGGTTAACCTCCAAATAGCAATTTTGACACAGTCTTTTTGGTCTTGCTAAAACTAAAGGTTATTTTTATAGGCAGTGTAAGCTTTCGTCTATCTTTTAACATTATATCCGTTGGCGCATCTGCAGTTTCCATCAGGCAAAATTAAATTTAAGATGGGCTGCTGGAAACACATTGTGTACTGGTAAATTATTAAAGCCAAATTATGAATAAAACTGTACAGACAGAATGTTCTCCTTTGCTTCATAACAGGCCTTTTTGTTCTAAATTGTTACTTGACAAATGACTTACTGCAGAAGAATGTTTCCAAAACAGAAAAAAGTTCTTCAAGAGCCAGCAATGAGTCTGTAAAATGGTCAGTGATCACTTAATTTAAGGCCAGTCATAGGCGACATCGCTGTAGGACATCACAAATTGGGTTGCTGGTTGTGTGTACCTAGATGCAGATTAGATTCTTGTGCCAAAATGATTCTTCCTCTGCCCTTCCAAGATAACGCTTTGGAATTTATTGTTTATGTAATGAATGTTTATTTCAGCAGGAGGTGGTAATGTCTAGGTTGTGGGTGTGAGGCCAGCTCAGACTGTTCTTTGTCTTATTGTTTCCTCTTGTTTGAATGTCCAGCCAGGCCAGAACCTAAATGTCAGCAAAGCTTTCATTCTGGAACTATAACAGGACATCTTGATCAGATCTGAGTCATTTGTTGTCTCAAAAAAAAAAAAAAAAAATCATCGTGTTAGTTGTTTGTCCAATTCAGGGTCGCAGAGGGGCTGGAGCCTATTCCAGCTGACATATGGGGAGAGATGTAGTACACCTTGGACAGGTTACAGCCAATTTAAAATCGCCATTGTCTTTGGACTGTGAGAGGAAAACTGCAGCAGGGGAAACTCCTTTTTTTCTTTCCATTATTTCTTAGTTCAGAATTGGGATGGTTTACTTCAGCCCATTCTGGACCTCAGGGGATGAAGATAACTGTTGAGCAAGATGTTGATGGCCCCCAGAATGAGGTAGGCCATCAACACAGGGAATTGGTTTGCCGCCATTGACCTCAAGGATGTTTATATCCAGATACCCATCTGGCAGGGGCACTGGCAACTCTTCCAGTCACTCAGAGCATTACATGTGACAGAACGTTGAACATGGCAGCAAACATCATGCTGAGTGGGGCCCGATTCCAGGAGAGTAGAGACTCCATCTTCAGGTGGCTGAGTTGAACTGGTGAGTCTTTAGAAGGACAGATGTCAACCATTTCGTTTCCAGGGAGTTGACACACTGCCATCTGTTGTTCTCCCTGTAGAATGACGGTCCACCTCTGGGGTGGGATGCCCTAGCAGACCCGTGGCCCCAGACATTCGTGTACACCTTTGTAAACCCTGGGGTTTTGGACAGACCCATGTCAGTACCCAAGCTGTCCCACTGGGTTGTAGACACCATTCATCAGGCAAACTGTCTTAATGTGGCAGCAGTCCCTCCTTTGGAGAGCGGATGCTGGGTGCCTTTCGGCAGTAGCCAACTGGGAGGTATCTATACAGTCGGTCTGGGTGTTTTGCAGGTTGATCAGAGCTGCTCCTGCTATTTACAGTTTCCCACTGCATCTTATTGGGCCTTTTTGGTGCCAGCTTTGCAGTCTGAGAGCCCCTTTGTCTCCCAGGCTTAGCCTTCACATCTGGCAGGGCCCTGACCTGGTTGACATGTAAATACGTATTTTTATAGTTTGTTTACTTACACTGGGGTGGTTGGAATACTGGGCTACACTGGGCTACTGATAGTTTGGTTTCATATGCAAAAAGAATTATTACGCTATCAAATGCGGTTGCAATTCTGCTGCATTTAAAAGCAGTTACACAGTTGGGAGCGCCGGCACTCCAATTGGTCTTAAAAGCTAAATATCAAGTTGAGTAGAATATTAGTCAGAAACCCATATGGTCATATGCAATGTCCAGCTATAGCTCTTTCCATAATAATGCCAGTCAAAAAAAGTGACAGTATTCTCTGTGGTTTATATTTATTATGATTTTACCATTTCTTATTCATGGTTCTTACTTATCCATTTGCTTTTGAATTGATATGGTGAATGAAGTCAGTAAGGTTCAAATGCACTCCGTTAAGTTCTACAGAGACCTGATAATTATGTGTTCTAGAACTTGTACTTCCACGGGATTTGTGCCATTTAAAGATTCTACTGCCAGGAGACTGAGGGATAGCACTGGCAGCCGCCAGTATTTTGATTTATTTGTTTACTGGTTAATTTCTCAAAGGCCAAAAATAACAGAAAAATGCATAAACTGTGGACTTCTTTTAAGTAAGATTGCACTCTAACACATAACTATATGTGAGCCAATAGTGTTTACATTGATAGTCACCACAAAGGCCAGGAAAACCCCTATTATAGTGAACACATGTACTTCATGTACTTCAATATTCACAGACACATATATACATATGAATTATCTACATTCTACCTCTCACAGAGGTTGGAATATCTCTTTCAAATAAATTATTAATAAAATGTTTCTAGTTAATGTCCACTTTATCCTTATAGGGTTTTTTTTCTTTCCCTCAAAATAATTTGAATATGTCAGCTGTGCTTCATGTGGACAGATCACATAATAAAGGCTCTTCATACCAGCAGCTCTGTAATGCGACAGTGACAAGTACTGAGAGCAGTGAGTAAATTACTGTTTGTTTGTGTGCTCTGTGAATGCATGAGTGTGTTATCCTCTTGATTAAGATGGATCACATAACACAGTCATCATGTGAAGATAAATCTCTCCGCTTGTGTTGTTTTGATTACCCACGCAATGTCAGTGGCCATCTGGCTCCGTCCTGCTTGTTTTTTATGAGGAGGAAACCATATCAGTCATCATGCTATTGAGCGCGCTCCCTAGCTGGAGAGCAGAGGCAGAGCCAGCCGGCCGACTTGCTGCAGTACAAAGTGCTTCATCATCACTCACTCTGATGGCTGATACTTCTCTCAAAGCTGCCTCCCGATGCTGCCTTTGTCAAATTCCAGATTATCTCTCAGGGAACACCTGACAGGCCGTTTACATGACAACGGGAAGATGCCAGAGCAGGGTCATATGGTCTGTTGGAAGACCAGCTTGTTGCTAGTGTGTTTTCAAAACTCCAGGTCATATTGATGTTGCTGCATGAGACAGTCATAGAGGTTGCCTCTCTAGTTAGCACAATTATTAGCACTTTAAAATGTCCTCTGGTGGTGCTTAGAGTTGCTTATGCACAGTACAGTAAAAGAAACATCAAAAACATTTACAAGGTATTGTGCTGTGCTGTTTATGTTAAAGTGTATTCAGTTTTAAACAAATATTGAACAGTTCTGAGCATTTTTATCCACATTTTAACCAGTTTGCAAATGAAAATCAGCTGAAACCAGCCTTTCTTGAGGGTGTTTTGCTATAGTGGGGCACCATCCCTTTGGGAGAGGCTGCTTCCTCTGTGGAGAGCTTTTGCAGTATTGAGATCTATCTGGTCTGCAACAATATTTAACTAGGGGTTAAGTGTCGAGGTAAAATCCACTTGAAAACCAGGACCTAAGGTTTCTCAGCCGAACATTAAATGGTAGATAATGATAATGATCAACGACATTTACTTTGCCTGTCTCTGGCTTCAGTATTGTGTCTGAGCAATGTGTAAAACCCAAAGGGGCATACAAGGAGAGAAATTAAAAAAGAGAACCCAAAATAATATTGAGTGCTAATAAAGAGAAGATTCTACCACTGCTACAGAACAAAGTAAAGGAAGCCACAGGATGCCAAATCAAAGCAGGTTAATTCATCAAATAAGAAAGAAGGATTGTGTCTCAGTTGGATGGTATCTATTTCACAGTTATTCTAAATCTTAGACAGTGGTATTCTTTGGTTTCCTTTATGTGTGTTACTGAATTTATCTGAGTAGCCTTTTAGCCCTCTGAAGTCTAAGTCATCATAGGAGTCTTTTTGGAAAAAAATTGCAATAGTTTTTGATGTGTGTTAGAATGATTATTTTCTGTGATGGCCTAAACTTGGGAGAGCAATTTAATCAAAACAAATATTGCATATTCTGATTGGGTTAGGCTTAGAGTTGGGTTGGTATAATCAACTTCTGTGCCTGATGTGACCATATTAGGGATATCCTCTCTCACTGAATTTTGTGAAGATATGAGTATTTACAGGAGTCTGAAGCCTGAGCTTCTGACTTTAAGGGATTATCTACAGATACATTGACATTATTTAAAACTTTGACCATGTTAACTATGAGCATCTACCACTGTAACTGTATATATGACAGAAAATAAGTGTTTCAATTTAAGTGAAATTGAACAAAACAGCATGTTAAGATGTTAACGTTGTTCCTTTTCTCAGGGTGCTCTGCCTTTTGATGATGACAACCTGAGGAATCTTTTGGAGAAGGTGAAGCTGGGAGTTTTCCACATGCCTCACTTTATCCCTCCAGACTGTCAGAACCTTCTGCGTGGCATGATTGAAGTGGACCCCAGTAAGAGGCTGACGGTAAGCTGCTGTACTCCACCCATGTCATTTCACCTCATGGCCTGAGCCATTATAGACCAGGAGAGGGCTGAAATCTTCCGTCAGTATGACCATGCTCACTTTGCATTTTTATGATCTGAGCCTGCTGCCTTGGGGACTACACAGTGCAATTGTGCTAAATTTAGCACATTCACACTGTGACTGGCCCTGCAGCTATTGTGCTTTCTGTACAATCTTTTCATCTAAGGCCAAAGATCTGTTTTGGCTTAGAAGAGAAGCATTGCAAAAATAACAAAAGTTCTATTAGATAGTCTGCTTTCACTTATTCTTCCTACAGTTTGAGCAGTTGTTTTAGGCATCATACCGTAGCTGACAAATCTTTCAAACTGGGCTTTACAAAATGTACCCCTGGGAGCCAGAGGCAGACAGAGAAAGACCCAAGAGACCCAGGTTGTCTGCAGTCCCCCACTTCCTGATTTCTAATTCAGGAGTAAGAACACAAGCAGCACGGTGGTGCAGTGGTTAGCACTGCTACCTCACAGCAAGAAAGTTCTGTGTTTGAATCTATCATCTGGGCACGGTGGTTTTTCTGTGTGGAGTTTGCATGCTCTCCCTGTGTCTATATGGGTTCTCTCGGTATTCCGGCTTCCTCCCACAGTCCAAATACATGCAGTTGGTGGGGTTAGGCTCTTTCTGTGTTTGCCCAGGGTACACCCCGCCTCCCATGCCTATGGCAGCTGGCATAGGCTATAATAACACAAAAACAAAAAAGTAAATAAAATATCAATTAAATAATAAATTAATCGTAGTCATTACAATTGATTTAATATGGGAGACTTTAACAGTTACTTTTACACTGCAAACCTCCCTGATTCCAACTACCACTAGCTATGTTAACATGATTTAGTGAGACTCGTGGTAGAGGCTTACTTCCCTGCACTTAGCCTAACAGTACAGATCCTCTTATGTATCTACCAGCTAACAATTTAAACTTAGCTTAGAGTTTAATTTAAAGAGGAAGTGTACTCCTTTCTACTCCATATGAGGAAAGCTGCAGTTTTGAGGCTCTTGGGTACATTAGCTGATAAAAGCAAAACACACCTGAATCCAGGGCCAAACTATCTTTGGTCCAAGTTGCAGTGTTCGTAATGCAGGCAGCTAACAAGGAAAGGTCTGTTAAATAAAAAAGAAAAATATCTTTCTTTGTCCTCCACTGATTTTTTTAAATTTTTTTTAAAAACCTGTTCCTGAGTTATAGAAAAGTGGTGGAATAAACTTTTAAGACAATGGATCTGTTCCTGTTCATCTTGCTGATCATCATACTCCAGTTAACCAGCTCAGTGTGTTTTTCCAGTGTGCCTCAGTCACATTTACCAAGCAGTAAGGCTCCAATTAGTAAAAGAAAAAGATGAAATGACAAAATTAGTTTAGATGAACTTTTGCATCTGTGACATCTGTGTCCATCAGATTAAAGGGCTCCTTAAGCAGAAACATGCCATTAATATGCTTGAATTGATTTTCAAGTACTTAAGTGAAGCCCCAACAAACACTGTAATGCTGTTTGATAAATCCATCAAACACAAAATGGCTTCATGCATCTTCACGAGACCAGTGACCTCTCCTCATCTCTGTTTGTTTCACTTACAAATCAAAGTCATTAATGTTTATTTTCCCCTCTCATTTCCTTTACAGTTAGAGGAGATCCAGAAGCATACGTGGTATCTGTGAGTACAGGCACTCATCTTCATTTAGTTTTTTGTTTGTTTCACTCTTGCTGAGTGCGTGCCTGCATGTCTGCTTTAGGTGACCTAATGAAAGGAAAATGCTATAGCAGGTAATACAGAATAAAAATAATAAAGCCTTGAAAGCCAGATTTTTTGAAATCACTGATGGAGACCTCTCAGAGAGGAAGCATGTCCATTAGTCTTAGGAGTGAGAGCTGTGTTTGTTCCAAAGCTGAGAGTGCTGATCAGACATCACAATGCTCCATCACTCCTAACGAACCTCCGCTCTTTAATGGATGTAGTATTTTGGGATTTTAAAACCTGAATTCTGTTATTGATTTGAAATTACACAGAGGGTCATACAGGTAGACCAAAACATTATTGCACTGATTTTTGGCATCTCACTAAAGGTTAGCAGCACTCAGTGCTGTCTTTAGCAGTTCCTGTTGTTCAGTTTATCCCAGTTTATTTAGCTGATCATCTGTCACGAGGCAGACTGTACGACTCTTGCTATGAATGTAGCCTGTTATCAGAGGCCATTAGAGAAACAAGCATTGACACTCATTGGCAATCTTGAAACACCTCTGGACACTCATTATTTACATTTAACTGCTTACCAATTACCACTTACTTTCAATTAGGAATTATTTGAGTGCAGTGTCTCTTTTTATATGATCTCTCTGCTACTGTTATTGATTAAAATTATTAAAATATTGTTATTTAAGAGATCTTAAAATCTTGAAATCTTTCCTTTTGATAAAGAAAGTCCCACATTGCCCAGAAAGAGTAATTCCTTCTTTTATGGGAATAATGTCTCAGGTGTGAAGATGTAAAGCTGTCTAGAAATTCATAACAAAGTATGAATTTCTGGAAAAAGCATGCTAGGTTAGTACTGCCTATGTTAGTCCAATATACTGTGGTGACAGAGATTCTTAGTCTTAAAATTTCCTCTTTCTGGCTAAATAAAGATTTTTTTTTCCCCTGCTTTTTAAGGTTATTCTTAGATTTTTCTCCTATTCCAAGTTTAGAACCCTTAAATTCAAATTATTTGATTTGAATTGGATTATTACAAAAACATTAACAATTTGATTATCTTAAGAAAGCTGTAAGTAAATTAAAACAATGTTTTAACTAGCAAAAATTTAATCTAAAAAATATCCATATGTGCAGGTGCTTTGGTGTGTTGCAACTTTCATAAATTCTCAGGATGTGTAGACTGAAATGAAGCCAGATTTTTGACTTAAACATTAAGGCTATAGCAAGTAGATGTTAAAAGAACAAAGAAGAAATTGACCAATGAGGAAAATGTCAACATATGGACCTCGAAAATTCACAGAGTGGAACGAAAAATGTGTCTAAAACACGACTTTAGGCTAAGAATCCCACAGTGAAATGGGACACACATTATTGTTCTGTAGGGCTGTGATGGTATCAGATTTTCACGGAGCTGTTGAAAGTTTCTGTAACCATAACTGTGTGCGTTATTGGCACCGTATTGATATTTCATTTTTAAAAACCAATACACAGTTATCATACACTACTGTTGTCACAGAACAACAGAAACCTTTGTGTTACTCTACACTTCTCAGAGATGTGGCAAAATATTGATTCAAAATGAGTTAGTCATGTTAGAAATCTCACCACAGATGGTCATTTTTGAGGGTACAAGAGCAGCAAGTAAGCGAACCTGGAAGGAGTTTCAGGAAGCACTGTTCTGCCCATAAGTTACTAACATTAGTCAAATATTGACCATCATAAGCTGCCTGTCATACCAATTGCTTATCATTGAATTCATAGACTTCTGTTAAAGAAAGCAAATGATTCTGTTTATTTTTAAAGCTTTAGTGTCTTTAGCAGAACATGCTATTGTATGGTTTATGGTGCAGAGCTGGAAAGAACGAGCCAGAGCCCGAGCAGCCCGTCCCCAGGAAGGTGGCCATCAGAACACTGGCTTCGGTTGAAGAGATTGACCCTGACGTCCTGGAGAGCATGCACTCTCTGGGCTGCTTCAGAGACAAGGACAAACTGACCAAAGATCTGCTGTCTGAGGAGTGAGTGACAATGAGGAGGAAGGGAGGTGGGAGCAAAAAAAGCGATACAAAACCGCACATGAAGCAGATTGAAAAGGGAGGGAGACGCTGAGATGGAGAAGAGAAATGTATTAGAGACAGCTTGAGAAACTGTCAGCTTGACAAATTATTTCATTTCATATGTTGTGATGATACAGCATTTTTTTAAAATCCCACTCTCAACTAGTGAGTGTTCAGCTTATGGTTATCTCTCCGGCTGTCTTCTCTCTCCAGTGACAACCAGGAAAAGATGATATACTTTTTGCTACTAGACCGGAAGGAGAGGTATCCCAGTCACGAGGACCAGAACCTGCCACCACGCAATGAGATCGGTAGGCCAGTCTAGCCAGTTTCTGCCACTTGGTCCAGACAGAAATGCATAAACAACTGTGTGATGTTTTGCTAATATCTTTGAAACCCATGTCCATAATCCTCACAGGGTGGAATTTAATACATTTGGTCATCGCCCGATATCTATCTGTACATGGAATCTGTTGGTCTTTATTTTATCTCAGTCACAAACTTAATTGCCTCCTTATTTAATTATGTGGAATAACATGTGGAATAAAACAAAAAAGTTAGTCAATTAAAACTGATGGCTTTAGCTCTCTAGTTGGCTATCTTTTTGTAAATTTAGCTTTGGAGTTAGCACCTTTTATGCTTTTGCTTTGGTTAGGTATCTTTCTATACCTTAAGCTCTCTAGTTTGGTCTCCTTCTAGATTTTAACTATGAAGATAGTTCTTTTTATGGTTTTTGCTATGTATTTTATTTTATTTTTTTTACTTTGGCTGAATAGTTAGCTATTTTTCAGTGACTTTAGCTGAGTGTGCTGTAAGCGGGGTAACAAAGCTACATGCAGTATACAGTCTTTATGTACTATATCTGTAAGAACTTTTTTTTAATGATTTTGTTGTCATTACTAGTTTAAAAATATGTTTGTGGAATTTACGTATTTATCTAGAATATTATTTTATATGGCAAAACAGATATCAGCAGATAATATCTTTGAAACAGATATTAGTAGGGGAGATGTCTGTTATCTGTCATTATGTGACTTAACAGCTGGAATGTTATCTGCTTCATCCTTAAGCTTCTTCCTTCCACGGAAAGAAGAAAATGGAAAATGCTAACTAAATGTAGAATCAAATGACAAAAATGTATATGCTTGCCTAATTACTGGCAGAAGGACACATTTTTTTCTTTCTTGCTCTTTTAAAATGGTGCTTCAGACTACATGTAGATTTCAATGGATAGCTTAGGGGGTAGAAGTGTTGTGACAAATTGAACGTTTCAGTTAGTATATCACCTTTAATTTGTATTACAAGAGCATTATGGGATTATTTTGGGAGTTTCTACTATTTGATATATTCATACAAAATAGTGTTAATTCTTGAGTTCTTCTGTTTGTTCTGTGTTTGTTTTTTTGTTTTTGCCCTTGTTTTTTCTATTTGACCTGGGCCCGCTCAGCAGACCCTCCCAGGAAGCGCGTGGACTCGCCCATGCTGAGTCGTCACGGTAAGCGGAGGCCAGAGCGGAAGTCCATGGAGGTGCTGAGCGTCACAGAGGGAGGTTCTCCCGTACCGGTGAGACGAGCCATCGACATGGCCACACACGGACAGAGGTAAAAGACTGAGATCAGCTTATGTACTTATTGCATGGACAAACATGTTTTCTGGGTCGGTCAAGGCAGTTTGTTGTTCTTTAAAGTGTCATTGATGATTTTTTTTGATCGATTATCAGTTATGATAAATAATGTATTTAATCACAGTTTACAATAGTTTATCAAAATTGGGATAGCTTTTTTAAAATATTAGTTTCACCTCATCTGTTTGACTTAAGTACAACCTTACTTCAATTTTTCACTTCACTGAGCTCTGTCAGGTTCACTGGGAAGGCTTTCAATAGCTGTAAGTCCTCCCCCGCTTTTAGTGAACTGTGGTTAAATACATGATGCATTATTCCTTCTCTTGTGCTGTTAGATATACAATACACATCACAAAAGGGCTGATATCATTTCCAGGTTGAGACTCTGCCTGAGACTAACAGTGCACTCTTAGCTCTGGCAGAAATTCATCACAGATGTTGAAATGCATGAACCGGTTTCTCAGGTTTGTGCGTCATGTGTGTAAAGTGTGCATGGAGCATGCAGTCAAAGAGGACAAGAAGCATCCCGGTTTGAGAAGCTGTGAACTGAAATTCATTTAGCAAGTTGGCTTGCACAAAATACTGTGGATGTCTTTGTAGTGGGGATGGACCAAAATAATAGAGGAAGTTGTAATGTTGGAATTTGTTTCTTCCTGCCTAATAATCTCATATGCACAGATATGACACCCGGTGCAAACAGAGCAAAACTACGAAATGTGAAGCCCTAAATAAGGAGAAAGAGTTGAAGCAATACTATGACAGCATTTTAGGGCCGTTGTACGTCAAAAAAATTACTGTAAAAGAAATACTGTTTACTGTGTGGTAATATTCAGAGAGAAAAGCCAGAAGAAGAAATCTCACGAGGCAAAGAATTTACACTGAAGAAAAAGTGCTGAGTCTAATGACGCCGATCGTTGCCAGTCTGGAAATGATGCTTGTGAGTGGTCTTCATGGGTCCTGCCTCTGGCAAGTCCCTCACCAATACAAGAGTATTTCCAGTAGTGAGAATGCAGCTGATTGATTAATCTTGTGCTGTGTCCTGTGGAAAAAGGAAACTGGAAACAGTGTCCCAACCTTATTCTCATGATATTGTCAGGAGTTCGTGCGTGAAAACATTTGAGAAAGCTACCTCGATAACTTTATACTCATGCACAGTATAAAAAATTAATGGACTTTTCGCAGCAGTTTAATGGCCTGATGGACTTCAGTAACCAATAGGTGACACTGTCCATCTTTTATACTGTCTGTGTATTTATTGGAGCATAAGTTCACACAGTTGATCCAAAGTATATACTTTATATAGTTTTTTTTTTGGTTTGACAGAAGCTGAAGTGGCTGATGATCTTCGTACACTGTTCTGGTTTCATTGTTTCCTTTTAGTAACTAATATGTTAAACTGTGACAAAAATATAATGGAGTAAAAGCACTATAGATTTCCCATCTGACTTATAGTGAAGAGACACAAAAGAGAGAACTTTCAAGTACAGGTACCTCAAAGTTGGATGTATCCCATCACTGGTTGCCGGGAGTATGTGTCACTAAAGCTGTATTTGATGCACAAACCACTGCAAATTCAGTCCCAACAGTGTATCCACTAAAGTGAATAAATACAGTAATAACTGCACCAGAGCTCTCAGTGGTATGTTCAGTAGACTTCTATGTGTGCACATGATTAGTGCTTAAAGGGTGTTTTCTGACTTAGTAAAAGAGACAGTGAAACACACTGAAGTATACCTGAGTGTACAATTTTAAGATAACATTCACATAAATATATGTTGTGTTAATAATAAATAATATATACACTATTACACTGCATTTTATAGTATTACTGTTTTCACCTATGTTTAAATAGCATTTTAATTAATTTCAGTCAGGAGCACAGTAGTACAAAGGAATTTTCATACTGAGTCATTTATACTCAACTCAAAAAATTAAAGGAACACTTAATGCAAATACGTCAGATTTCAGTGAAAAACAATGAAACTCTATATCTATACTGATGTGGACTGGTTAATGTGTCAGGAATGAAAGGATGCCGCATTGTTTAATGGAAATGAAAATTATCAACCCATAGAGGCGGCATTCACAGACATCCTGAAAATCAAAGTGAAAAAATGATACGTCAGGCTAGTCCATTTTACCGACATTTCATTGCAGCAATTTAAAATGTTACTCAGTAGTTTGTATTGCCCCCACGTGCTTGCTTGCATGCCTGACAATGATGATACCTAATGACAGTCAGGGTGCCGCTGCCTAACCTGTAGAGGTCTGTGCAGCCCTCCATGGATATGCCTCCCCAGAACCTCACTGACCCACCACCAAACCGGTCATTCTGAATGTTGTTACAGGCAGCATAACTTTCTCCACAGCAGGGTGAACCTGCTCTCATCTGTGAAAAGCACAGGGTGCCAGTGGTGGACCTGCCAATTCTTGTATTCTATGGCAAATACCAGTCAGACTCCACAATACCAGTCAGTGAGCACAGGGCCAGAGGATGTCAGGCCCTCAGGCCACCCTCCAGTGACTGCTGGAGGTTATCTTGTAGCTCTGGCAGTGCACATCTTGTTCCTCCTTGCACAAAGGAGCAGATACCAGTCCTGCTGATGGGTTAAGGACCTTCTACAGCCCTGTCCAGCTCTCCTAGAGTAACTGCCTGTCTCCTGGATTCTCCTCCATGCGCTTGAGACTGTGCTGGGACACACAGAAAACTTTCTGGCAAAGGCAGATGTATATGCCATCCTGGAGGAGTTGGACTACCTGTGCAACCTCTGTAGTGTCCAGGTATTGCCGCACGCTACCAATAGTGACACTGACCCTAGCAAAATCCCAAACTAGTGACAACAGTCCAAAGAATGAGGGAAAGAATGTCAGTGGCCTCGACCTGTATTGTTGCCCCATAGTGCACCTGTTGGTAATTTCATTAACACCTAAGCAGCTGAAGGTGATTAACATCCCCCTCTGCTATTTACCTGACCAGATCAATATCCCACAGATTTAATTAACTTGATGCTAAACTCTTAAAAAGCGATCCTTTATTTTTTGAGCAGTGTATTTAGTGACATGACGCTTTGAGACCTGAGCCTTGTGCAGACATCAGTAACAAAAAGACATGACTGATTAAATCAGGTCTATCATGAAAAGGAGGTGAGTTAAAAAGATTCTTGCAGAAGCACAGCAACTGTAGGCAGACTAAAGTAGCTTAAATAGTGCAGCCTATGTGAGATTTGCCATTTGGATCCTGTATGTAAAAATCAGGTAAGCCACCAGCTAATGTGGCCTGGCTTTGAGATCATCTGATCTGCTGGGTTTGTGGCTGTGCTTTATTTTGTGGATGACCTGATTAATGTTCCTGTTGTCAGAACATGAAGAGCTGCTGAGACAATGTTTTGCTTTCAAATTGTACTTTTGAAGTATAATTTTACTCCTCGTGTTTTAGCACAAAATATATTATGCATGTACCGCATACTATATGCTGACATATAGTATGCTAGAGTTTTTATACAAATTATTGTATGCAGCACTGCTTGTGGTTGAGCTTCACTCAGCAGGTGCGCCCTGATTTGTTACACTGCACCAGTTTAACCAGCCAGAAAGCAGTTATGCTGCTGTTCTCTTATTTCTGAGAATGACTCAGATAATAAATATTTCAAAGTTGCATGATACAGAAATAGATTAACAGTAAGGGAGTGTGTTGAATGTCCCACTGACTTGCGCATGATCCATGAATGAGTGTCTCCTTTTTTTTTTTGACTCCTCAGTTCTCGATCTCTGCATGTACTCAAGGTTTCTTGGTGATTCTGTTTCGTTTTGGTTTCAGAGTGCTAAATTGGTTTTATGTTTTGTTTTTTGTTTTTAGAATTGCATGTTGCACATTAGGATTTCCCTTATGTGACTGCCTTTCTATCTCTTGATTTATTTATTTTTGTCTGCCCCCTTCATAGCAAATCTGTTTTCAGTAAGAGCTTGGATATCACAAACGCTAACTGCAGCAAGGAAGAAAGGTATTGGTCTCCTGAGTTTATTATGAGTCTGTTTTATTTTCTTCCCACTGGTTTCTTTTTTGGTTTTTTTTTGCTTGCTAAAATTCTTCACATATTTGTCTTTCACTTTTAAATGTAGCATGTGGTTTATGTTAGAAAAAAGTTAATTTACTTTATTTTAATCTGTCTTTGATACTCGTAGCTTTTCTTTACCAAAAACAAATTCTATATTTTTAAATGCATTACACAACAAAACTATCTAGCCAAAAGCACAAAAAGTTTGGCTACTTAAAATATTTAGAATTAAGCTTTGTAATAAAAAGTTTGTGATCAATTTTGAGTCACTGTCATTTCTACATCGATCAATTGTTATGAAACCACATTATGACTAAAACCACGCTAACTGCTCTACTTTTGATGGATTTATTGAAAATGCTGACAAATGAAACCTCAGATGCTCGCCTGCACTGTGAGCATCTGAGGTGCATAACAGCAGCATGTCAAAAAGTATAGTGACAAAAAGAAGTTTGTAAAACACAATAAATAAAAGCCAAACAACAAACCCAAAAAGACAGTATTTCAGAAGACACATTTCATAAACTTTTTCTGTTAATACCACCCAATTTTCTCAGACACAACACACACAGTAGACCACAAAGGAATGTTTTTTTTATTGGCTTTTAAAAACTACAAAATATGTTTTGATACATAAAATGAGATCCACATGAACAAATAAGGGCAGCATGGTGGTGCGGTGGTTTGTACTGTTGACTCACAGCAAGCAGGTCCTGGGCTTGAATCCACTATTTCAGGGCCCATCTCAGGGCCTTTCTGTGTGGAGTTTGCATGTTCTTCCATTGTCTGTGTGGCCTCCCACAGTCCAAAGACATGCAGCTAGTGGGGGTTAGCTTAATTGGGGATTCTAAATTGCCCATAGGTAAATGAACCAGTTCTTATATAGTGCTTTTCTACTCTAGTTGAGCACTCAAAGTGCTTTATACAAAAAAAAAGGGGGTTGAGGTTGCATTTCACACACATTCATACAAGCGCTGTTTTCTATTTAACATTTACACACATTCATACTGCAACGGTTGCATGGGAGAGCAACTTGGGGTTCAGTATCTTGCCCAATGATACTGACTGGAGCATCTCAGAAGTCAAACCACCAGCTTTCCGATTAGTAGATGACTTGCTCTACCTCCTGAGGTACAGCCACCTCGACCACCATAGGCGTGAATGGTTGTCTGGCTCTGTGTTAGCCCTGCGACAGACTGGCCACCTGTCCAGGGTGTACCCTGCAGCTGGGTTAGGCTTCATGAATGGATTCATGGATGAATTATCAGCAGTAATTTTTTTATATCTCAGTCAGCTCAACTTGGACCTGAATACCAAATCTGATCAATTTTTCATTCATTTTGGAAAATTTTGGTGACCTTGACCTTTGACCTTTAAAATGAACATCAACAACATTTGAACTGATGGAAAAGGCATTTGGGACAATAATGGAATATTTTGAAGAAGGGCCCCTGGTGAATTTTCTTTGGGGGAAGGCCAGATCCTCTTTAGTGGCTGAAATAATGTTTTGTATGCAATAAAAGAAAAAAAATTCTGCATACGCCCTAATAAAATGTCCTTTTAAACCCTGAAAACAATTAAGATTTTTACCATTTCTGGAAAGTAATATGTTGTTGTTGCCTTTTCAGTTTTCTTGTTGTATTTTCAGATTTTTTTCAAAGATAAATTTGTTTGTACGTTGCCAGTCTGTTTTCCAGTGAAGCGTGGGGAGGGGTTATATATAATTATTTATGGATACTCCCTGTGTGGCTGACCTTGCAGGGGGAAATACAAGTTTGTCTGTGGATTTGCGGCCTTAATGGAGATTAGCATAAATTAATTGGCAGGAATGCAGATGGAGCACAAACAGGAAATGGAAATGAGGCTCAGGGTCTCACAGAATAGCCCTTTATCTCGCTCATCATCTAATTGGGGATATCCATAATATGAAGCCTGCTGTGCTCGCCAACAGACATCACCAGCAGCGAACCAGAAATTCATTTTCCGATTTCAAGGATGACTTAGCACTAGCTTCCTGATTTTGGACTGGATGGGTGCCACAGTTAATGAGTTGTGTGTTACAAAAGAACTCTTCTTAAGTGCCCAGCAGAGTGGAGAGTCTCCTCACCATCATTTAATGCAGCATCAGTGAGTGCTGGCAGCCTTTCAGCATTTCCTCCAGTATGAGGTAACACAGCAGACAGTCTATACATGATTCTGAAATATTGTACTTTATGTGACTGGACCACATTTACTATTACAAATAAAAACACATTCAATACAAAACAAAGAGTTCTTAAATATGATGCTTTGATAGTCGATGCAATTGGCTTCCAACTTCCCATGTGATGATTTCTAACCTTTACTTTCAGTCATTTAAAATTACTACAGTGCAAACACATTAGAGAGGTACAGTTCAGTGACTCCAAGATGTGGAGATGAGGCCGTGCAGACAAATGTGGGGAGAAACCATCCATAGGTAGTTGGCTACCAGGCTTTAAATATGACCTTTAATGGTGCTGAGCATTTTAAGATGGACGTTGCCCCTTGTTTGTGCAAAGATTAGCTAAAAATAAGTTTTTAGTTGCAGTTTGTAGTTAGGAAATATTGTCATTCATCAAATTTAGGCACATATATAATATAAATAAAACTGATAGCTGCTTCAGTTGAAGGATCGTGTTATGTGTTTCATAAAATGTTTAATTATGCTTACATACATGAATCAACTTTTACAAAGTGTCAAAAGGTTTAAGTCAGATTGGTGTAATCGTATCATTCAGAAAAATAAAAAAAGATTACTGCAGTCTTGTTTTACAATTTAAAAAGGCACGAAACCTAGTACTACAGTAGCAGTTACATAGATATTATATCCAAGTCTCAGTTAAATTAAAGTATAAAGTATAACTTCAATTTCAGATATAAAAATGCTGTGTGGCAATAAAAGCTTTGAGCAAACAGAAGAAACTACAGTGGGTATAATTGATTTCTGATGACATACTAATAATTGTTTTGGTAGTTTCTTTAGCTGCGTCACTGTAAAAAAAAGTGACGCAGCTAAAGAAAAAGAATAGAACATTTTAAATTACAGAATATTAATAAGCACCTTTTATTTTAACATGGGCATGCATGCTTTTAAAAAGCTATTATAGCTGGTATATTTATTCACTGTGGAATAATAGTTATAATGAAAATAATATAATGAAAGAACAACCAAGGGGCACCATCAAAGCTCCAAATACTGTCTCACATGATGATAACACGCCCGCAAAAGCTCATTTGTTAAAAAAAAACAAAGAAAAAAAAACAAGCTCATTTGTAGTCAGAGATGTCTTTTCTCCTTTATGGTGTGTGTGTGTGTGTGTATCTATCAGTCTGTCTGTGTCTTTAAACATTTTAATTATGATGTACTGTTTTCATTTTTCACTGCGAACAAAGCCAAATTGTCTATGGGCAATTAAATCCCAAAGTCTTCAAAGGCCTGAAAACGGTGTGCGTGGTGTGCGTTGTGCGCGTGGTGTGTGCGGTGTATGGGTAACGACATTTGGGCAAAAGTGAGAAGGGAAGGAAGGAGGGAGATATGAAAAGTTAATGACATGTAAATGAAAAATGGAAACGGTCATAAAGAGAAGAAAAGAGAAACCGTGGTAATGAATTTTGCAGTAGCTTTCTGGCTCAGTGTATGTGTTTTATGTATCTGTATGTGTCTGTGTGTAACACTGACTGAACTGGTCATACTTTTTGACATTAAAGCTTTTCTGAATTTTGGTTCAAAACATGAATTACTGTTGCCAGATGTTTGAAGTTTTCTTGTTATGCTCCAACTTTCTTAGCCAGTTGTGTTAGCCACACAAAGCTAACATCCTTCAGCAGCTATGAAAAGGAAAAGCTACGAGTTCACACTGAAAACCTTCACAAACAACTGCCGGCCATATTAGGACCTCGTACTACAGGATCTGTAATGGCCACTACACTAAATAACATTTGAAATGTAGAACTGAAATACAGGAGGCCAGCAGTCAGTGAAGTCAGTGGCTAGAAACATGAGAAGGGATCAGAAAACAGGCAAAAAAATTAAAAATCACAAAGAAGAATTGACATAGCTGGGATATTTAAATATTTTGGATAGCTAGAAGATGGATGGATGGATGGAATATTTTGAAACTTCCAAAGCCTGTCTGTTCCTTTGTTTTTATGAAACTATGATGGGTATTGTTTTATTATTATATTATAGACTTATTTTTTTCTCCCTCCATCGGGACCATAGCCAAAGAAATAAGTGAGGTCCAGAATTTTTTCTCTTAATGCATCATATTTCAGGTGTAGCACCTGTGCTCCAATGATCAAGAGAACAAAAGGCTGCACTTCTAAAGAAACTAGATAAGAGAGTTGCAATGCAGTCAAAACCAGACATTTTGAAAACTGTAAAGGCATTTCTATATACACTTCAGCTGTGTATATAGCAATGCAGAAGATGAGTGTTGTGTGAATAAAACTATTAAATAAAATAACAATTTATTCCTTCACTTTAAATGAAATGGCACAAGGGAAAAAGTTACTTACTCAAAAGCTCAGACACTGCTGTGCCTCCGATTCACTCTTCGTGCCTCAACATGCATCAGTCTAACCCTCTAAAACACAATCTGTGGCCCTATAAGGCAGACTAATATATACATTTTAATTCCTATAAGTAAAAGCAATCTAGAGCAGAGTAGATTAATTCATGCCACTTTTTACTGTCTTATTGTTAAAAAAATAATAATAACAATTGAGGTCCAGAACTCATAACAACCATGCCAGCCATTAAAAAGCATGCTAGCTTAGTGTTGTCTGTTTTGACTGTGGCCCAGGGGGGATACAACTATGAGTTTATGGCGTTCTGTAGGGACACCTCAAGAAGTTCCAGATTTGTAGAGCAAAGCTTATGGACGTTGATGAGAGGATGGCTTTAGCAGCCTTGAGACAGTAAAGGTATTTGTAGAAGAAACAAAATCCAGGCAAGAAAAAATTCTGCTGAAGGCTGGAGCATAAGTATAAAATAAATTTATAGAGCAACTACACAGAAAGATTCAGAACTGTTTTAGATCAAAAGTGTCTATGTGTTTGCTGTGTACATTGTGGTATGGTGCATCATGCATATTGTCCAATTTTGGAATACTGATTTTATCTTGTGTGTGTGTAGGTCACGGTCCATCAGTGGAGCATCCTCTGGTCTGTCCACCAGTCCTCTCAGCAGTCCCAGGGTAAGTCTATGTCCCTTCCATGATTGGTTTCCCCACAAGCACCTTGCTGGCTGGCTCTACTGACATATTGTTACACGCACACTCACCTGCACACACACATTCATTCACTTCAGCCTCTCATCAGCAGCTCACACACTGGACTTCATCGTAAGCCTGTTTGAAATACAGTGCAGCCCAAATGAGCAAAAAAAAAAAGTGAGTTACATATCAAATCAAAGTAGAGTTTAAAAAAAAGGCAAAACGCAGGTCTGCAGGGAAGGCAATTTGGAAAATGTAAAACTTTAACAAATACCATTAAAAAACTAAAATCAACTATGCACAACTAATAAAGTCCATATGTCACTTTCTGACACAAAGTCACAGTCCCATTTCTCTCATTGTATCCTACTAAAGATTTTTAAAGCTTAGAAACACCTCACAAACACCTAGTTTTGCTTCACCAGGCTGAGAATTTCACCGGTTCATTATCAGAACAGATCGCTATTACCACAATGACCACAACTTATACTGCCAGGCTGTGATTTTTTTTTCTGGCTAGAACCCTGAAGGCTGATTTGATTTAGTGATTAAATGTCAAACCAGTGTGTGCTGTACGTCAGACAGAGCTTTAGATGAAGCAGGACCAGGATCCATCTAAAGGTGAAGACTAAGCTTCCAGATAAGATCTGGCAGTTAATGTCCGTTAAGAACAGATTCTCATGCCGCAGCAAATAAGTGGAAGAATCAGTCCATCACTCTCTGAGAAAAAAAACACCTGCTGCAGGGACAAAGCAGGGAGGATACGTGTGCAGATCAACCCACAGCCTCCAGGCGTTGCTTTGCTGTTTCTTTGAATCCATTTTTTTTTACTAACAAACCCTTAGCAAGGATCCAGGCTGTGTGTCATCAAATATTTTCTATCCTGCAAAGACATGCTTAAGTTTTTGTTAAATGAATGTCATTTTTTATCCATCTGTGCAGCACATTGTGTTTTGCATGAGACTGCAAACTGAAGAGGAGGCAGATCTCAGTCTTTAGTTCTTCTTTCTCATGCAGTACCAGTCAAAAATTTGGACACACTCACCCGTGTGTCCAGATTTTTGACTGGTACTGTATGTGATGTTTATAATATAATGAATAAAGGTCATGTGCTATTGTTTTGTTTTGTTTTGTTTTTAATTTGCCAATTAGCATTCAACAGACCTTCCTGAGGTTAATTGCTCAGTCTGTTTCATACATACCAAAGACACCTTGACACCTCCCAACAGTATTACTGATAGCCAGCTACTATTTTTTCTTACTGACAAGTATTAGTGACTAGCTGTTGAGTCTTTTTGCAAAATACATGTTTTATTCATTTCTTTTTTTGTAATGAAAACATACTGAATCATGAGTCTAGAACACCCGGTGATAAAGACATGAGCGTATTACTTCATCCAAATCACACATGCTGTTCTGAGAACAGGCTGACGGCTCGCCACAGGCTTTGCAGCCTCACAGTTTTTGATTTGCTGAGGTCTGCTCTGCTGCTGCAGTTTGTTCAGCTGTGGGTTCTCACTGCTCTGACCTGTCTTATCAGTGATCTACTCATTCATCCCACAGTATTGTGCGTCAGCACTGGACATGCACTCTGGCTGCTTTCCCAGGTGGAGGGTGAAGCTAAATCAGTTAGCTTTCAAGCTGAGTCACTCGCTGGTAATTAGGGATGCACCGATGTATCTGAGAGTAATCAGGAATTCATTCTGTCAACTGAAAGCCTTAGTTTCAGGAAGTGCAAAGAATGTGTCGCTGACGGTAGTAATTTTGTTGATATTAATTAATTTGTTGGTCACGAGGTACTTGACGGATGCACAAAAACACAAAAATAAAATAATCTTCAACTTTTAAATTAAAAGTTGAATTTGAGGATAAAACACTCACCTTGCTCCTTTCACCATACTCTGGAGATTTGCTGCAACATTCCAGCTTGCTTGGCATGACGACAGACTGTGGTTTGAAGATGGCTATTGCCTAGTGGTGGGCATTTTTGGACCGGGCAGTGAGGGGTTTATCTGTCTCAAAAACATAGTGACACTGCTAGCTCATGTAGGATAGAAAATTGCAAGTCGCACAGTGCCTTAAAGTGTACCATGCTTTATTCTCCTTTTGACCACAGTTTGCCAAATGAACATCCCTAGCAACTGATGCCATGAACTCATCAGGAAAGTGTTTACTGAGATTAAGGAAGCAAAAGAGTCATTTTCACATAGGCTTCTATACAACTTGACTTCTTTTTGCAGCCAGAGAACATACAATTGTGCAGTCACTTTTCACTTCACTTTTCAGACCCTGTGAGTATGAACTTGGGGTGGCTAATGTTAGCAAACCTCAGATAAATATTTCTGTCTTCACAGACTCACAGTGAGTCACTTTTTAGACTGCTTTTTTATGTATCAAATGAAAAAAATTTTTTTTAAAGCTGCACATACAGGGATACAGGTTGTAATGTCTTAAAACAACTGGTACAGATGAATCTTGGAAAAATGAGATTAAACTGATTCTGTATGCTCTAATTCTATGGACTGTAGAGGCTACACAGTATGAGAATGTGGATAAAGTGACTACTTTGATCTCGGTGCATCCCTACTGTTAATGCATCATGAATGCTCCACTGCTGCCTCCTGATTGGCTTAATCACTGTGCTAACTGCATGTTCTGTTTTTCTTTCTTTCTTGCACTCTCACAACTTCCTGCCTGCTCCACTTCTCAACCCATCTGCCACGCTCCTTTTTCATTTCCTGGTGCTTATTTATTTTTACTTTTTTGTTGAATGGGAATGAAACTTTATTGGGCCGTGGTGTTCCTCTGGCTTTTTTATTGGTTGACCCTGCTGTCATCTGTGACGGTGCATGACAATCGCAGCCCAACCGGCGGTTTTTTATCCCACCCCAATCTCCAGACCTATGCCAGTCCCCCAACTGCAGTCCCACTCACTCCCCCGAGGTCCGCCTTAATGGGGTGGGGCCCCGCACACATAACTCCTATCAGCCAAAGATGGGGTCCCCCATCATGCACCCCCGCACACAGACCCTCCCTGCCAAGCCTAAAGTATCTGAGAAGCCCTTGCAAACCACCAGGTCCAACCCGCTTCCCAACACAGTCCAGACCTCCACCACCCCTAAATCTGAGCCCTCCACACCTAGCCAGCCTCTGGCCCCCTGCCTTACCAACAGTCCTCGTGTAAGGCGACACCCTCCCCTTACTGTACCCCCCAAGCTTTCTCATCCCCCTCTCCCCAGTACCTCCTATGTCACCACTCCGCCGCCACCACCTGCTCCCTGACCACAATGGCAAATCTGTCCCCATCACGCAGGTGACTCCCCACCCCTCCCCCAGAGGGAGCCCCCTCCCCACCCCCAAAGGCACCCCAGTGCACACGCCCAAGGACAGCCCCGCTGGCACACCCAGCCCGACGCCGCCACCCAGCCCTTCTATCGGTGGCATGCCCTGGAGGACACGCCTCAACTCCATCAAGAACAGCTTCCTTGGCTCACCACGCTTCCATCGCAGGAAAATGCAAGGTATGAGGGGGGAGACGGATAGGCCACATTAAATTAAACCTCACAATTTGGTCAGATCAGATTTAATATCTTAGTCTTATCCATGCGATAATCTACTCAGCGGAGTGTGTTTATGCATCAAAATGCATTCTTGTAGCTCAGAGAAATAATAAGTACAAATCATATCTGTGCTCTTAATGACTGTATTTAGCTCCAGTTAACCTGCTGCCAACCTTATCATGAAAATCTGCAGCCTCTGGCAACATCATAAAGAAGATAACTATCTCATTACAGAGAATGGAAAATTTACCATTTCCCTCAATTTTTGCTTTAGTTTAGGTATTTTTCTCACAGCTGCTTCGATGCTGCTATGGAACACCACCACTGCCACCATGTCCCCACACCCAGACAAATACTCACTTACGCTGATAGTATCTTCTTAGCAGTGGAAAAACAAAACACAGAAATATGTCTCTAAGTGCAGTTTCCATCAATTATAGGAGAGTATCCTAAGAATTTTCATTCCACTTACATAAGTCTATGACCCTTTACTTGTGTTTCTATCCACAGTTCCCACACAGGAAGATATGTCCAGTCTCACCCCAGACTCCTCTCCAGAGTGAGTAACACAGCAACATATCTGAATACCTGAAGTTATTATGGTCACTTAATGGAACCATATTTTAATTTCCTCAACATATAATTCATAAACAGAAGTATTTCAAATGTGAATCTGTGGCATAATTAGTTGCATTATTTTAGCAAGCTGGCAAGCTAAATGGTAACTTTATGCAGGTGATATGATTAGCAGTTAGCAGCTGAAGAATTTTAAATTATACTTGGTAGTGCTTAATAAAAGTAAAAACATTTATTTTTTTAATGTAATTTTATTGACCAGCACCTGTATAGGAACTCCACCCCTTCTTTTAGCTTTAGAGTTGTCTCAGTTCCTAGCTGCTAAGGAAAAGGTAACCTGGATATACTGAATTTCATTTGTAGCACAGCCCCCAACTTGTAATCTGCTCTTTGCAGACTGGCTAAGAAGTCATGGTTTGGAAACTTCATCAACCTGGAGAAGGAAGAGCAGATCTTCATAGTCATCAGAGACAAACCTCTCAGCTCCATAAAGGCTGATATTGTGCACGCCTTCCTCTCGGTAAGTCTCCCTTTTCGTTGCTCCCTTCTTCAAATCCTGAAAGTTTCCATTATTGATCACAGTATGTCAGATTTTAATGAAAATGGTTGTTTAGACAGCAAATTAACAGTTGTGATTACCCTCACCATTTTCATTAGTCTATGCTGCAGTAGACGCTGGTAAAATAACTGTTCTATTCTTATAGCTTTTTTCCTTAATGGGGGGAAAAGTCAAAATGCTAGAACACAACAGAGTGGAAGACCTGACAGAGCACGTTCATTTCAGTTTAACCTCAATCTGCCTTTATTCCTCCCACATCCAAACTTTGTCGATCTCTCTCTCAAGTCTTATTCTCAGATGTTAGGGAGAGAAAAGTAAGAAAATAAAATCTTTATTAGCATTTTTGCATAAATTATTCTTATCATCAAAGTCCTTTTTCCTGCAGTGTCACAAACTCTATAGTATATCTTTCAAAATAATAAATAACTGCACCACTTTTAAAAAGGATCACTCAGTTTAAGAATAATGATTATGGTTAACACTGGTGCCTGGAAATACTTACCAGGGTTCTATCCAGAAAAACATTCACAGGCCAGCGTTATCGGACGGGAGGGGGGCATCGGACAGCTGCTTGCTAGTGCTGATGGCTGCACCTGCTTGCAAACTGTGGAGACAATGACCCGTTCTGATAGCTAACAGCTGAAATCCTCAGCCCGGCGCGACAGTGCCTCAGCGCCGGGCGATTAACCGCTGGCCAGAACCCTGCTTACTAAATGAAACCAGGAAAAGAGATGATATTTTGTTTTTCGTCTCACATAAGCACATTTAAAAAGATTCAAACCAACTTAAACAAATACTTAAACAAATTGAATTTTCCTTACTGTTCATTCTGAACTAACGGGTTTACTAGCAGTATATTTTCACTTTTGATTTACCATTTTCATCGTAAGTTAAAAAGTCTGAAATTTAACTTACTTTGCAGGTTTAAGGTGCTCTTCCATTAACTTCATTTTTCAGACTTCATCAGTCTTTCACAACCATTCTATGATGAAACTTGTTAACTGTAAACTAGCCAGTGTTTTTTCTCATCTGCAAGCATGTTAAATTTTGTCTACAAAATTTCACACTTGCCTCACTTTAATTTATACCAGCCCACTCAGGACCTACAGAAACCCAGCAGTCCAGGAAAAAAAATGTAAAAGCTCATACACACCAACCGTACGATTAAAACCTGGCTAATATTGTGACTGTCCACCTCTTTCCACCACAACAGCTCTGTGCAGCAGACTGCCGTCTGTTCACGTCTTGGTGTCAGCATGGTCTCCACCACTGATTCATCAAAATGTCACCACATGTTAGGATTTAACACATCCAACACAGCATCTCCTTCTGCTCCCATCTCTTTCTCTTACATCCATGCTGCCTTTTTAACTGATGCACAAGTTATGTCTGTGTCTATGTGCCCAAATTTGCTGACTCAGAAGTATTTCACCTTTACTCCTCCGCCAACCTCACCCTCCCTCCCCATCCCCCCACGTCTCTGCCCAGATTCCCAGTCTGAGCCACAGCGTCATCTCTCAGACCAGCTTCCGGGCAGAGTACAAGTCCACAGCCGGTCCAACGGTTTTCCAGAAGCCAGTCAAGTTCCAAGTGGACATCACCTACACCGAGAGCACCAGCGCCACAAAGGAGAATGGCATATACTCTGTCACCTTCACCTTGCTCTCAGGTAAATGAAATACAATAGATAAAATAATCACAGACCAGAAAGTACTGAGATGTCTATCTGCAGTGAAAAAGACATCTACTCATCTAGGCTAAAATTGGGCTAGATTTTTGGGTATCTCAGTAACATATTACTCATGCTGAAGTCAGCTGATTAACAGGCTTTTCATCAAGTGCAAATGGCAAATATTTGTTTCCTGTAGAATTCGCAGTTGTCTGTATGTGTTCTGCATGCACTCACCTGCCACTTTATTAGGTATGCCAGGTCAGCTGCTTGCTAATGCATATATCTGATCAGCCAATCACATGGCAGCAACTCGGTACACGTAGATATGGTCAAGATGACCTGCTGAAGTTCAAACCCAGCATTAGAATGGTGAAAAAGATGTTAAATGACTTTGAACATGGCATGATTATTAGTGCCAGATGTGCTGTTTTGAGCATTTCAGAAACTGCTGATTTTACGGAGTTTTCTGAGAACAGTCTAAAAAAAGAAGAAAATATCTAGTGAATAGCAGTTCCCTTGGTGAAAATGTGTTGTTGATGCCATAGGTCAGAGGAAATGGGTCAGACTGCTTTGAGCTAATAGGAAGGCAAGAATAACTCACCTAGTTGTTACCTTTATTTATTCAAGTACTTTGCCCTGCATATTTAAAAAGCCTTAGGCAGGAGCAGCATTCATACCTGGCCTGACATGTGACTGTGGGACCCTAGTCTAGTCCCTGGACTGGACTACAATCATGGTCAAAAGGAAAGTTCCTCCTCTTTCAATTCTAAGGAGTTACTTATCAGGACATAATACAAATAATCTAGCCTTTAGCAGGTTTTTAAATTGGGTAAATACAGATGACCTTAAGAACAATACTTTGTCATTATTTATTAACAAAAACTAAGCCAAAATACAGAGCCATCCCTCGTTATTCATATAAATGGGGAGTCTTCTTCACGCACTAGGGTTAATTATGGAGTTCCACAAGATTCGGTGCCTGGGCCAATTTTATTTACACAATACATGCTTTCTTTAGGCAGTGTTATTAGAAAGCTTTGCAAACATTTTCATTGTTACGCAGATGATACTCAGCTTTATCTATCCATGAAGCTAGAATACACACATCAATTAGTTAAACTGCTGAAATGTCTTAAAGACATAAGGGCCTGGATGACCTCTAATTTCCTGATTCTAATTCTGGTAAAAGTGAAGTTCTTGTACTCGGCCCCACAAATCTTAGAAACATGGTGTCAAACCAGATACCTACTCTGGATGGCATTACCCTGGCCTCCAGTAACACTGTGAGTTATTTTTGACCAGGATATGTCCTTCAATGCACATATTAAGCAAATAAGTGGGACTGCTTTTTTGCATTAGCAAAATATTTCTAATATTAGAAATATCCTGTCTCAGAGTGATGCTGAAAAGCTAATTCATGCATTTATTACTTCTAGGCTGGACTATTGTAATTCATTATTATCAGGTGCTCCTAAAAGCTCCCTTAAAAGCCTTCAACTGATCCAAAATGCTGCAGCTAGAGTACTGACAGGGACTAGAAAGAGAGAGCGTATATTTCTCCCATAGAGTTACATCTTAGACCCTACAGGCCTCAGTTAGCATGTTAAATGTTAAAGTTTATGACAATACAAGTAGAAAAAGAGGAGACAGCTTCTCTCTGAGAAGAACATGGCAGTTTAGGTTTGCAAAGTTGCATCTAGACAAACCACAACGCTTCAGGAACAGTGTCCTTTGGAAACAGAAGTCCAAGGTAGAGATGTTTGGCCATAATGCATAGGACATGCATTTGGAAAAAAAAAAACAAACAAGGCACAAACTCTTCATACCAGCTGTCAATCATGGTGGTGGATGTGTGATGATTTGGGCTTGTTTTACATCCACAAGACCTGGGCACTTTGGTTATACAGAGGAGTTTATGGTTGACCCAGTGACAAAGTAATAAAGTGTCAAATGTGAACCCATTGTCCAACAGCTAAAGTCTGTATTATAACAAGGACCACCACCGGTTTCTCAACAGGCCCCAGCCGACGTTTCAAGCGTGTGGTGGAGACCATCCAGGCCCAGCTGCTCAGCAACAATGACCAACCCGGCATCCAGCCACAGATATCTGGTAAGTGGAGTCCCTCGTCACCCATCCCCGACCATGCCTATAACCCACACCCTCCTCCTCCACACCCTCGCAGCCTCCCTCCCTCCTGGCATCACAGCACAGCCACACCTGCAGCCCACGGCGGCTCAGCTTAGCTCGGTGCACTGCTTTTAGCACACAGCATCTCCACGTGCATGTCCTTGCCACATACCATGGCGTGCACACCAACACACACACACATACATGTTAATGTTATTTAGTAAGCTCTAGATAGACATTCAGAGAACTAATTACAGCCACTAAGGAGGTGGATGTCGAACTGTAAATAATTCAACGAAGATAAGCTGCTTGGCTGGCACTTTTGGCTTGACTCAGCAGAAACACACACACACGCACGCACGCACACACACACACACGCAGGCAAACACAGGCAAACAGTAGGTCCTGCTAATGTATGTTTACAACTGCTCATCTGTGGATTAGCTGTTTGTGCACGCAGCATTTTTGTCTGGAAGAAGTAGAAAAATACCAGTGTTATAGAATACATTCAACTGTTTAGTGTCATAAACACACTGAAACAATCCCACAGTTCTTTCAAACCTTCTCTGATGTGATAGGGGCATTTGATATTATTTCTGGGGCTGCCTAAATATAGATGAATTAATTTCGAAAAAAAATATGGAAGAAAAGAAAGTCTGTGTTCTCCAGCTGTCCTTGTTAGTTTTGTTTGTCAGTGTGGCATTCTGGTATTCCTGTTGTTTTTATCTGTGGGTATTTACTTGATAATGGTCCCCTCTGGTGGTCAAGCAGAGTAATTACAATACAAACCTAGCGTCACATGCTGCGCGCACAGGAGTACTGACATGTTACTGGGAGAAAACCAGTCACTATAAATGACCTAAAGCCTGAAGTCTTTAAATAGCTCATTTGGGACAAGCTTGGATCTGCCAGAGACACAGTCACTATCATTACTGTTGCTGTTTTGAAAAATCATACTCTCAGCTTAAAATGACCCAACATCAACAGTCTGGCCAGTTATTGCCACAGATGGGAACTGTTATCAGGCACTCTATGCACAACCTCAGTCGCTTCCACTACCATGTAAATCTGCCAATGAGCCACTTCTCTCTCTGTCTTATCTCTGTCTCTCTCTCACTTTGGCCTGCCTCTCCATGTCACCAAGTTTCCTGTCATCCACAGCTTCACTCTAAAGTCTCATGGATGATTTGAATGGCTCGCATGCTGAATGAAAACCCAGAACCATGCACATTCACTCACTCACACACACACACATAGACATACGCACGCACACACATACACACACGTATACCCACACACACACACACATGCACACACGTATACCCACACACACACACACACACACACATGCACACACGCACAGAGAGTTTGGCAAGCTGGGCTCTTAACTGAGTAAAAGCAGCCCTTTTTGTACTGGTCAGGTTTCTCACAAATGTATCCTGATGGTTCTGGGTGAGCTGCCATTCACACACTCACATGTGATTGTGTTTTCTACCTATGAGTCTGGTATACTACAATGAAAGCATGCTGTACAGTGTATGTCAGACAAAGGCGTATGTGATGGTATGTGTTGATCTCTGTGCATTCAAACTCAGAACAAGACAATCTGCATGTGTTTTGATAAAATGTACTAAACACCTAACAGCTGTAAAGACATGTGAGTCTTCTGGCCTTCTGTGTGTATTTGTACATATGCAAGGTTGTACTTATGTAGGAAGTGTCAGGTGAATTTAAAGAAATGTCAGCCATATGAATGTTCAGCTTATTTTTCATATCTTGCTGTTAAACAGTTACGGAGGAGCTAAATGGCTAATGGCTGTGATTTTATGTTAGCCCAAAGCTATGCTGTTATTAGAATTCTCAGGTCAAACAGAAACCATAAAAACCCGTCAGAAAGCAACATTTGATTATTGTTTCTAAAAAAAAAAAAGCATTTGAATATATATACATAGGAGGGCAAACCAATACAGTGAGAGTCACATATACACTATATTGCCAAAAGTTTTCACTCACCCATCCCAGTCATTGAATTTAGGTGTTCAAATCGCTTCCATGGGCACAGATGTTCACAGGCAAGCACCTAGGCATACAGACTGCTTCTACAGGAGCTCAGTGAATTCCAGCATGGTACCATGATAGGATGCCACCTGTGCAACAAGTCCAGTCATGAAATGACCTCGCTACTAAATATTCCACAGTCAGCTGGTATGATAACAAAGTGGATATGACAGCAACTCAGCCACAAGGTGGTAGGCTATGTAAAATCAGAGCAGGGTCAGCGGCTGCTGAGGCGCAGAGTGCGCAGTGGTCACCAATTTTCCTTGTGGAAAACCTTCCAAGAAGAGTTGAAGCTGTTGTAGCTACAAAGAGTAGCCTGACATCATATTAAAACCTATGGATTAGGAATGGGATGTCACTCAAGTTCATATGCGTGTGAAAGCAGATGAGCAAATACTTTTGGCAATATGGTGTACTTTCAGTCACGAAACAGGAATTTTGTTGGAAAAAAAATTGTCTTTTGCCTACATAATCTTTTCAGGTAGGAGATATCAGAAAATGAATTCAGTACAGTATTTAACTATAGAAAGTGATGTACACAATTGTGTATGCTGTGGCTGAATGGGATAGATATAATCACTTCAATATAAGCATGTCTTAAAAAAAACAAGTGAGCTTTCCTGTGAAAACATGGAACAGTTGTTTTTTGTTGTTTTTCTTTTTCCTCAATCACACCAGATAGGAAAGGATAGGATAGGAGTGCTCTGAAAAAAAAAACAACCACTCCACAAATGCATAGAAGAGCCGCCTCAAGACTCAGCTGTATTTCTGCACCTAAAGGATGAAGGACATACTTTTGAGGATGCCAGTGTTCACGTTTTGGATCAGGAAGACAGATGGTTTAAAAGAGGAGTATAGCCCCCACTATGGTTTAAATATGTGGGTCTCTCCAACATTTGGTTTCAGAACTGAAGAAGCCTCTTAGATGAGAGATGAAACGTGTTCAAAAACATAAAGAAGTCGCCTATTTTTTTCCTTGAGACTATCATGACCTGGATGACTGAGAACCAACACTGACATCTAAAGAAGCACACAAGGCTGAATACCATTTATCTTTAGTTGTTCAGATCCATTCAGTGATGGTCCCTAATTACAATAAGATGTCTTTTTTTTCTCTTTTTTTTTAGTTGTATAATCAAATTTAGAACATCAATTTACATCCCTAGTCCATGCTAAGAAACTATGCAGTTACACGAGCAAAAAATCTTTAATTTTTTTAGCTGTCAGTTTTGTTTGGGTGCTGAGCACTTTGACTCGTTTTTTCAACATCCTGTAGGTTCTTGGATAAAAAATAGAACAACACAAAATCAATGTGGCACAATGATTCTGAAAATTAAACATGGTTATTAATATACTAACTAGACTAGCTCATCCACTTTGACAAAACTCATGTTTGCAGCAGGTTTGCCCATACCTACTGAATATAACTTATTAGTCAACATGTTTTTATCTAGGCCGATCTAGTAACTGACTGAAACACAGAAAATATAAGAGTTAGGTAGGATGAACGAAATCTCTCCAACTACAATTTATCACAAAACATCAAGGATCTGCAATGAAAGAAATTCTGGAAATTGAGCTGAACATTCATGTGTCTGGAGTCCACTCATGCCAGGAGGGAGTGTAATGTGTTACCCTACTGATGTTTGCATCAGCTCACGTGTTGATGAAGCACTGGGCCGCAGTGTGTGGGTTGGTGTTTCTGACACTGTCCTTTGCTCTCAGATGGCTCTCAGCGCTCAGCTTCTTTGCCCAGTAAATCCTCCAAGCGTGGTAAGACCCAGAGCATCCGGGAACTCCGGGGGGAAAAAAACACCTTAACTCTGGCTTTTAACACACTGGCAATGTCCTGGAGGCCCTTTCACCAACACACCCTGTCTGCACTAACACGTGTGTCTGTGTTTGGGACAGTATGTGAGCTGCAAATAAAATATCATTCATCCTAACAAGTCATTACAATGGGAGGAAATCTACTTGCTCCAATGCAAAGTAGAAAGTTATTTTGATGTTGTGCCACTAAAATCTAAAGCCACAGAAGGGCTTCTCTGGAAGCAGAACATGTCCCCATTTCGCCAGTTCTTTATTCTGAGTGTTGGTACTTTTGAGTGCTTTTGAAATATTGCCCCTCAAAAAATCCCCAGAGTGTGTATAACTAAAGGACTTGTTTTCATCAACAAAGCCAATGAGTTGACAAAACTTATTGAGCAGGTTTTTGAGCTCTCACTGCTGCTTGTTGCCTAGAGCATTGCCCATTAAATTGCCTGATGGTTTTGCTACTCTCTAAGCTCCACCAGTGTCAGTAACAGAGGTGTGTGTCTGCTTTGTTAGTTTGCATAAGGCCCTTTGAAAATGGAAAAAGTAATCCATTATTATTTGTATGGCAGTTGCATAGTCTTGGCTTTGTAGCTGTCTAGTGTGCTCATTTGAACTAGTCAGCTTTAGCTTTTCTGTTAGGACTTTCAGCTTGTGCCAGAAAGATGGCAGTGATGGCAGTGCTGCTAGTAACCTTGCTACAGCTCACCTATGCAAGCTAATGTCAGCCTACTTAGAGCTTGTCTTTTAACAGAGACAGTTGGGAGTCCTGGAAGAAGAGTTGGCCAGTTTAGGCCCATAAAGGCTAGGGGTGGAGTAATATTTAGAATTACCTGCCGTGCTTAGTGATTTTTAGCCCAATCAAGGGCATGTTTATTCCTGTTGCTGCTGAATTGTTTCTGTTTGTTTTTTAGTGAACTCAGTGAACACATGTTTCTGAAGCAAAACAAAATTGAAAGCTTAAAGTCCCATTCAAAATGATGACTTAAATTGCCAGTGAAAGAAGGTGATATAAAAATATAAATCTGTGACAAAATGGTCTACACTTTTGCTGATTAATAAAAGCCATGAACAATAAAACAACATAAGTACACTACAGACGAGCAAATACCTTTGGCAATATTGTGTATGATGTGACATTAGTGCGTTAAAAATGTTTTTACCTGAGAAATCTTAAAGGATCCCCTTATTAGAGTTCAACAACTGTTCACTCTTTAAAGCTCTGGAAACAAAAAGCAGGCATAACTTAATGCTAAGTTGAATTTTTATGTATGTGTTGAGCCCCTCTTTGAGATGAGACTTTTTTTTATTACCAGGTAATCTTCAGCTTTTCCTAAACCCAGAGATATCCAGTTTATGATTACATAAGAAAGAAGAAAGGCAGTGAATTCCCACATCTGAGAAGGGGAATGGGGATTTTTGTATTTTAACACGATGTAAAACCAATATCTCCTTGATGTGGTGGTTCCCACTTATTGGCCCACTTGGTCAAGTAGACTACTGTAGTTTCTCTGATGTTTCCAGGGTAGTTTTAGCTGAGTTAGATGACAAAATGACTTGATAAGATGGATTTTTGTGTGTGTGTGGGGGGAGCTGGCCTGAATTAACCCTTTGCATGATAATGCTTGATACCAGGTTGTTCACCCTTCCTCTAACTTTCCATATTTGAAATCACTTGAACAAAAGATCAGACAAATCGAATATGTGTACATGTTGTTGGAGGTAAGTTCTCAGGACAAGCCTTCACTCTCAAGTGCACATTCAAAACAACACAAACACGTTATCACTAAAGGATGTATTGTTTGAACTAACCCTGGTAATGTGTATAATTTGTGTACTGTGCTGTATTGTTGCATGTTTTATTCATTCATTGCTGTTTAAAAGCACTGATAAAAAGACTTAACAGATGTTGTGATGGATGTTGACGTGATGGTGAGTTAACAGGAGCTTTGGAAGACATCAGTACCGGGGGGCACAAATACACATTAATGGACCCCTGGATTAAAAACTAAAGTTGTTAAAAGTAACACAAAGGATTATTTATGTGGTGATATACCAGCATTATATATAACAATGTGGGTCTTCCAAATGGTACTTGAAAGTTTTTACCTTCCTTTATTTCACAGTCACACTAGGAAAAACAGTGGCTGGAGACTGCAGCACAATCAAAATTATTGTGACCGTGTGCAATGAACTTGTAATCTTGTTGAATTTGAAATGGTTGCTTCAATTCAATTCACTTTTATTTATATAGCACCAAATCACAAGAGTTGCCTCAAGGTGCTTTATATTGTCAGGTAAAGACCCTACAATAATTCAAACCTGTGGACCACATCTCTGAACATTCATGGTTGGTTGCTATCTTCAAAGGTGACTTTGGTGCATCAAGATGACAATAAAATGCAAGTAAGGATGGATTAGTCTGCAATCAGTTTGCTCTTGAATGGCTGGTAACTTGGCAAAAACCTCAAATCTGTTGCCATCTAAATAGACAAATTCACACTAACTGTCAATAGCCAGTCCAGCCAGAACCTGATAGCTTTCAATCAGAAATTCAGAATTTCTTCCACAAATAGTGATGTTGTTGCTTTAGGATTGCAATTTAACTGAAGAATGGCATAGGCACTCTGACAACCTTGACTTCATATAGGAATATAACAAGAATGCAACCAGTTGGCAACCAGCTGAGTCAAGTCCTCTATTGCAAAGAGATGCTTCACAGACAGATTGCACTCATCACCGCAGACTGACACAGATTGATTGCAATATGTTGGAAATTTGTCTCTTTATAAATTAAGTGGCAATTATTTGCGAACCTTCATCTGAAAATGACTGCATTCAATTCAAGTCAGGCAGCATTTGTCTGAAGATAGATTTCCACTCAGCAGATGCCCTGAGCAAACACCTTGCGATCAAAAGTGGTCAATGCAGCTTCTTGCAATCTGTCACCAAATGTGAAAATTTTATGCTTTTTGGTGAATCTGCGATACTGAGTAAGATCTGAAATGTCTTTCAATGCTCCTGTTGGTTTTCCACATTGCAGGGGAAACTGAGACTCTTGGGGGAAAATTGATCTCACAATGAAAGTGATGTAAGTAATAATATGTTCTGGGAAACAACTCTCGTTTTGGTGTCACCTCTTCTTCCTCTGGCCTGAAAAAACTTGTCACTTTTCAGTTCACGTGTCTTTGGGATAAGAGTCTCCTTTTCTCCAGCTCCACTCCTCTCATCCCTCCATCACCTCCTCTTCTTCTCCTCACGTTAACCCCATTGCTCATTTGTTGTTTGTTCTCTCTCTCTCTCTCTCTCTCTCTCTCTCTCTCTCTCTCTCTTTGTTTTTTCTTTTCTTCCCGTCTGTGTAGGCAGCCCGTTGAGTAACTTCTTTGACGTAATTAAACAGCTTTTTTCAGACGAGAAGAACATCCAAGCGTCCCACTCCCCCGGTGCCCCCGCCACGCCTAGCTCCCCCACCAAGCATACTCCCAGCAGCAAGCCCAACCAGCCCCCACCCAATGACTCTAAATGCCCCCCTGGCAAAGACAGAACAAAGATGGCCGCCAGCAACAGGACACAGGAACAACCTTAAGGAGCGCGGTAGCTGTGCATGACTAGATGAAAAGCAGTAATCAGGTCATTAAACAAGAGAAATAGGAGAGCTGCTAACTTTGCCCTTTAGTTAGGAGTAAAACAAGATGATCTACTTTTTTGCCTATAAATTTTGTACTGAATAATGGGAATGGCTATTTCAGTTTAAAGGATGATCCAGTATTTTACAATAAGTAGCAGATGTAGCTTTGTCGTCCCAACCTTGTGTCCCTCTCTGTGTCCTCCTCACATGTGTGATGGCTTGACTTGTCTCTGCCACCAGGGATCATCCATAATAACTATTAACCTTGGCAAGACTGGCTGACAGCAGCCTGCTTGGCCTGCCAGCACCAAGAGAGTCCGAATCTGAAGACTGAGGACCCCTCACTCTACCCCACCCTTTCTCTTTGAGTCCCTTCCTGCTGCCGCATCAGTAGAGTACACTTCACCCCTCCAGACCAAACACGGAGACATCTCGAAGAGTTGTAAAAAGAAAAAAAAAGCCTTAAGACAGTGACGTTTGTCAGTCTACACACACACACACACACACACACACACACACACACACACGTACCCTCTCCCCCTTTCTTCCATTCCTCCTACATGTACATAAGAAAAAACCCTGCATACTCCTCAACAGAAACATAACTTATTATCGTGATGTAATGAACTTGAAACCGGGTTGGGATGCAGGAGCGATGGAAGAAAGCAGAGGTGGAAAGATGGACGAACAAACGCTGGCTGGATTGTAATTCTTTTTAAAGTAATATTTCTTTGTGAACAGCAGGACTTTTGAGCTCGCTCTGTGGTGTTTCTGTAAATGGGTCCTTGCAATTAAAGATTGCCCATAAAAAGTATGATAAAGGGTGCTTTGGGGTGGTGATATATAAATGAATGATCTATTCTGTTGTACAGACTAAATGATGTCCCATATGTCAAAACGTGTAGTTGTGGCATTATGTTTTAGACTTGTTGCCATATTTAGTTTTTTATTCCTATATAGGCATGGTCACACCAGCATTTGAAATAGTTAATATCTATGGAAAAAACAATCACTGTAACAGTAGATTGGAGTATACATGCAGGAAGAGACCTGCAAGAATGTTGCCACCACCGGCAACCCTGAAGGGTCATGACATTCTGCAGTTACTAGCGATAACAGCAAAATAACCTTTGATGACTTGAGCTGGGCTAATATTAATCTAAATGCACTAGTTTGCTAACTACAGACTTGCTAGCCAGAAGCCAGAGCTTATTTTCCCACTTAACTCATCATTCAATTACATCATACAACAAAATTGGGGGGGGCAGCACAGTGAAAACAGGAAATGCTCAAAAAGCCATTTTGGATTTAGCGCTAGTACTGTATGTTCTTGCTAGCTAGCATGTTGGCCATTAACAGTCCCAGCTTACTGGTGTGACCAGTCCTTTTTCATTAACTGTCTCCTTTTCGTTTTGCACTTTGAAGATTTCGCTTCAGTTAAACTATTTCAGTGTGTTTATAAATTCCTTCTTTTCTTTTTTTTCCAAGTTCCTTTAGATTATCTGCAGGTTTCAGACAATATTGAACTGCTGTGTATATTTTTCTACTTTACTGTATTTTGTCATTTTTTTAATTAATTTATTATTGTTTATTTATATGAAAGATGTAGAGAATGTTTCTTAATGTTAAATTATTTAAGGATTTTTTTTAATGTTTAATTTATTCGACCACTCAGAAATGAAAACATTTGTGAGCGTTTGTTGCGTTTCCCTGCTTTTTGATGCCAGAAACCTTGTAATATATGTTTGGAAAAATAATTTACCGTAATTTAAGAATGTAGACTTAGCCTCTTTGAGTGGAACAAACCCTTTGTTGATAATTGCCCCCCCCCGTGCGTATGATGACTCAGAACTCACCAAACACTCATTCTGTAAATAAGCCGAGTTTACTGGCAAACTTATTAAAAAAAAAAAAAAAAAAAACAGCAAGGGAATTCCTACTCTTAGCTTTGACCTTGTATGGTTGTTTGCATGTTCAGCATTTGTCTTTTCTTTGCATGTTGTTGTTGGAATTGTTCTCCTGTTCCCCCTTTTCTCTACACATTTATGTTCATGTGCATTCATTTTAATTTACCTTTTAAGTTTTTTTTGTTGTTTTTAATTTTGCATTTTATTTGCTGTCCTTTATCTCTTTTTTGATTACTGGTGTGCCCACAGTAACCGTGCAATGCATTCTCCTCGCTCGTTCTCTCAAAAGAGGGACCTTGCTGGCAATCGGGTCGCTCACTCAAACCAGCCGGGTGGGTGTTTAGTTGTCAGAGAGAAAAATTAAAGCAATACCTTTCATCATTCGCTTTCCTCTTTTTCTACTGTGGGAAACCAGAGCACACAGAATGGGCTCTTGAGTACGGAGCTACTACTCAGCAGGATAACCACTTGCAATGTATTCCCTTGTGATGTTACTGTGAACAACTTCAGTGCTAAAGGAAATAAATCTGTTGACTTTGGAGTGGTTTGTGTGTTACAGTTGTTCTGATGTATAGTTTTTGGTTTTTTCATGTTTATTCACATAAATATTTACAGATCTTAATTCTGATCATATCTCAGTTGCAGCCACAGAAGATTTACATTTATTGTTCAAATCTCTTCCTTTCACACTTGGTGCTGCTGTAGCAACTGGAGTTAGCAAAAGTATGCACTTCGACTGAAAACACCACGTCTGAAATACTGTCACGTTTTTAGGGTGCTAGTCGACTATTCGTACCATTTTTAAATTAGTTTGAAGTTCATATTTATAGTTTGCTAAGCCTGTCAATGTCACCAGTTTTTTTTCTTTTTTTATACCAGTGACTGTTTAATCAGAACTTTGCAATAATATTTGTCTGTCACTTTGCACGAAGCTCTAGTAGCAGGCCACAAAATAAGATTAAAAAAAATCAGCTTTATTTAATTCACAGCTAAAGGAACATTAACAAATAGGATCCTCCGAGGGAAACCTGAGGGGCACACGCAAAAGCGAACGCCTTCCGCCTCCACAGAAAGACGACGTCAGTGCCTGGATTGGACTCATCTGTCTTGCTGAAGACCAGACTAGGTGGAGAATGATGTTTGTTCTGCCCCCATGGCGTATAGCTAGGGGACTGATGATGATTAATTCACAACAGTTGCTGCAAGGTGCTTTATATTGGAAGGAAATGGTAAATGGACTGGTTCTTATATAGCGCTTCTCTACTTGAGCACTTAGAGTGCTTAATATGTCTTCATTCACCCACATGCCTAAGTATTTTCTATCTATCATTCTCACACACATTCACACTCTGATGAACGCATCAGAGAACAACCCGGGGTTCAGTATCTTGCCCAAAGATACTTTGGCACACAGAATGGTGCAACCAGGGATTGAACCACCGACTTTCTGATCAGTTGTGAAAGTTTGCCTGTAGACTTTGCATGTCACGTTCTTTGGGTTTATCCTCAACCAGTCAACCAATCAAAACCAAAAGTTGACTCTTCTCAACTAAATTTGGTCGACAACCTGGGAGACTTCTCTAATTAGCTCTTTTTCTCCCTTTTATACATAAAACACTACTGCACAAGCATGATATGGTCCCCATCTATGAATACTGTAACCAACCAAAGAAAGTCTTGGTTGACTTAAAATCATACCTACACTTAAACCAATCAGTTGAAATAAATAAATTCTGGTCTGTTCCTACTGAAACTCTAAGCAGCTGAGCAATCTTTGATCAACCGTCTTTCTTACACTTTCCATTTGTCATTTTAATACAAATCAGAATCAGTAAAGGTCAACTCAGTCTTTGTATCCAAGCTTCACTGTACCACACAGTATGCAGTATGAAAGCTTTGAGTTTTTCCTTTGATTTGTGGTTTATCTGTATATGGTTAAATTAACCATTTTACAGAGTTATAGTTCTATGAGCAAACCATTTTCAGGTTTCTCAGTTAAAATTTGTTAGCTAACTAATAAAGTCTTAGTAGCAACAGTTTTTGATTTAAAACGTGGTAAGATATGTTTGAACTGTAAATGAGAGTAGAAAATGTTTGCCTGAGGTTACATTTTAAACCGAGCACCCCCCCCCCCCCGCCGCCGCACTCCACCCCCCCACCTGATATCAAGTAGGCTAAAACAGCAAGCACTGAATGGTAACACATCAAAGCAGTTGTTTTGGACATCTGACCTGAGATAAGGTCAGACTTTTTATTTAACAAACTCTTTATTTGGAACGTTTGAAAAAGTGTAAAACTCAGAAAGACAAAATCAAGAAATGACTAATTGCTCATTACAGCTCAATGGAGTCAAAGGTGAAGTTCTCAGTTTTTCTGACCAACAATCAAAATAAACCAAATCAGGAAAAACTGCAACTAGAATGTTAAATTAAGGTGGAATGACTTCAGATCTCAGTGATATGGGAGTCTGTTCCTCTTCTATAATAATATGTTGACTCTACACTGTATACAGTATGGCTACTATTCCCAACAAATACATATACAGTACAAGTGTGACTGAACACGCTCCACATTTGCACCATTTCGACTCTCGACATGCAGAGTGGAGGCTGTGAAGTCTCCTGGAAGAACATCCTCCAAGTCCCTCAGGAGGACTGGTGGATCCTGATCCTGGTCCAGTCCAGCACAGGTGCCCAACCCTGGGCATAGCAAGCAATACGTAACTGAAAAGTCAGTAGAGGACACA
>JAMQGT020012515.1:0-20921 GCA_024447675.2 Pterophyllum scalare | reverse complement strand
TAAAATGTTATGATCAACAGTATCAAAAGCTGCACTGAGGTCCAACAGGACAAGCACAGAGACGAGTCCACTGTCAGAGGCTGTAAGAAGATCGTTTGTAACCTTCACTAATGCTGTTTCTGTACTGTGATGAATTCTGAAACCTGACTGAAACTCTTCAAATAAACCGTTCCTCTGCAGATGATCAGTTAGCTGTTTTACAACTACTCTTTCAAGGATTTTGGAGAGAAAAGGAAGGTTGGAGATTGGCCTATAATTAGCTAAGACAGCTGGGTCAAGTGATGGCTTTTTAAGTAGCGGTTTAATTACTGCCACCTTGAAGGCCTGTGGTACATAGCCACCTAATAAAGACACATTGATCATATTTAAGATTAAGGCATCAATAATTGGAACGACTTCTTTGAACAGTCTAGTAGGAATGGGATCTAATAAACATGTTGATGGATTGGAGGAAGTAACTATTGAAGTTAACTCCAAAAGATCAACTGGAGACAAAGAGTCTAAACAAATACCAGCAGTGCTGAAAGCAGCCGAACATGAAGATAAATCTTGGAGATGGTTTTGAATAATTTTTCCTCTAATGTCTAAAATTTTATTTGTAAAGAAATTCATGAAGTCATTACTAGTTAAAGTGAAAGGAATACTCGGCTCTACAGAGCTCTGACTCTTTGTCAGCCTGGCTACAGTGCTGAAAAGAAACCTGGGGTTGTTCTTATTTTCTTCAATTAATGATGAATAGTAAGATGTCCTAGCTTTATGGAGGGCTCTTTTATAGAGCAACAAACTCTTTTTCCAGGCTAAATGAGTATCTTCTACTTTAGTGAGACGCCATTCCCTCTCCAGCTTACGGGTTATCTGCTTTAAGCTGCGCGTTTGTGAATTATACCACGGAGTCAGGCACTTCTGATTTGAGGCTTTCCTTTTCAGAGGAGCCACAGTATCCAAAGTCGTACGCAGTGAGGATGTAAAACTATTGATGAGATAATCTACCTCACTGGGAGCAGAGTTTAGGTAGCTGCTCTGCACTGTGTTGGCACATGGCACTGAAGAGCATAATAATGAAGGAATTAGATCCTTAAACTTAGTTACAGCACTTTCAGAAAGACTTCTACTGTAATAAAACTTATTCCCCACTGCTGTGTAATCCATTAAAGTAAATGTAAATGTTACTAAGAAATGATCAGACAGGAGGGGGCTTTCAGGGAATACTGTTAGGTCTTCAGTTTCTATGCCATATGTCAGGACAAGATCCAGAGTATGATTAAAGTGGTGGGTGGGCTCCTTTACATTTTGACAGAAGCCAATTGAATCTAATAATAGATTAAATGCAGTGTTGAGGCTGTCATTTTCAGCATCTACATGGATGTTAAAATCACCCACTATAATGATTTTATCAGAACTGAGCACTAAATCAGATAAAAAGTCTGAGAAATCAGACAGAAACTCTGAGTAAGGACCAGGTGGACGATAGATAATAACAAATAAAACAGGTTTTTGAATTTCCCAATTAGGGTGGGCAAGACCAAGAGTCAGGCTTTCAAAAGAATTGAAACTCTGTCTGGGTCTTTGATTAATCACTAAGCTGGAATTGAAGATTGCAGCTACGCCTCCTCCTCGACCTGTGCTTCGAGCATTCTGACAGTTAGTGTGACTCGGGGGTGTTGATTCATTTAAACCAACATATTCATCCTGCTGTAACCAGGTTTCTGTAAGGCACAATAAATCAATATGTTGATCAATTATTAAATCATTTACCAACAGGGACTTGGAAGAGAGAGACTTAATGTTTAATAATCCACATTTAATTGTTTTATTCTTTTTTGCAGTTGATGAAACTATATTATTTATTGTTTTTGAATTTTTATGCTTAAACAGTTTTCTGCTGATTTTAAGTTTGTTTTTTGGTGGTCTGGGAGCAGGCACCGTCTCTATAGGGATGGGGTTTGGGGGGGATGGCAGGAGGAGAGAAGCTGCAGAGAGGCGTGTAAGACTGCAACTCTGCTTCCTGGTCTCAACCCTGGGTAGTCAGGTTTAATTCTATTTTTTACTATATAAACATTAGCCTATATAAACAAAGCCCTGAATTCAACCCTACTGAAAATTTGTGGACTATGCTTAAAAGCTGGCTCTATGACAGAAAACCAACCAATTTAAATGAATTCTACCACATTCAGCCAGAATTATGCCAGAAGCTTTTTGATGGCTACCAAAAGCATGTGGTCAAGGTGCAACTTGCTAAGGGACATTTAACCACATATTAGTTGGGATGCATGTATAGGTTTGAATCTGTGTGTGTACTTTTGACCCTGTGTGGATTAGAGAAAATCCAAAATGAATTCAAACTTGTGCCCCTGGTTTTTGTCTTGTTTTGTTTTTTAGTCATAAAAGATGTACAGTATTCTGTACAATCATTCCACTGTAGAAAAAGAACAGTTCTTTAAAAGCCTCAAATTACCATCACATTCATGCACATGATGAGTGCACTTAATCATCTTACGGCAACTGCTTATCTGTTTTGACAAATAGCAACAGCTTACAGGAAAGAAATACTAAATGGTTTAAGGGCATGTTATAGGCTAGTACTGTATGGACAAAAACTTGACAGATAAAAATAGGCAATGAAAAATACTGTGAATATATTATACACTCCCATCCTACCTAGGCTAATGCAGTTTAGGATTAGTATTCACACTTATCAGTATGATATCACTTTTTGATATTCTGTATTTCTCTGCATTTATCACAACATCTATCTGCCTGAGAAAGTCCATTAGCCTTTGCTAACTGCTAGTGGTGTATCAGTGGTGTCACCCAGTGCCTAAGGTGTATATTAGATTTTAGAAAAGCATATGTAGAAGTACTTTTAGAATTACTACCCTTATCTAAATTATAATTAACTTTGAATTCAAACCCAGAATCTTCCCAAAGCTCTGTAAAGGTCAGACTATAAAAGCAATGGATACATTTGCTGAAGAACTATTGGAAGCCTAGAATGTACAGCCCCAAGCATCAGGGATCATTGAACTTAAGTTGTCCATAAAGCCCTTGCTTTATGATGCTTTCAATTCCTAGTAAATGTACCTTGTCCACTCAAAGACATTGTGCAAGGTTGTCATACTCTGTTAGATCTTAGCACTCACATTGAAAAGAAGAGGATTTAAGCCTTTCGATGTGGGTCAAATTTGTACTCAGCAATTGGAGAAAATCCAGTACACACAACATCAGCCACTGTACACTTCAGATAATTTCAGTGGGAATCAAAAGGTAAAAGTGCCTCCAATACAGTTTGTTTTTCTTCAGTCTGAGTCACTGGAGGCTTAATTAGCAGCTAAAAAATATGAAGCTTTTCAAATCTGAAAACACAACAGGGATTCTCTGAACACCTAGATGGGTATGTTTTGAGACATTTTGAATGATTAACAGCATTTTCAGCCTATCAAACTCAGCTCTAGTAGTTGCTCCTTGTTTGCAACTTCACACAGACTCTTTTCTTTTCCCTCCTCCCATTTTACTGGATTTCATTCACTGAGGGTTAAAAAATTATAAGGAATAAACAAATAAAATCTTCAAAAGTTTAGTTTGTCATCTTTTTTTCTTTTTTGTCTCCAAAAGGTCCCCCTGTGAATTCTCTTCTGAAATTTTAATTCTCACCTAACTTATTTTTTAAGGGTTTCTACCATTTTACTTTCTTTCTGTGCCAACAGTTACTGATCCCATTTTGAGTGGTATATTTTTGCAACTGTATTTAATGAACCAATTCCAAGATAAATTATAGAAGTATAAATGCAATGTACTGCCGGGAAATTATGAGTTTTGGTATTCATGTCAGTATCATATTGGCAGCTAAATATTCCTGCAGACCAAACACAAGCAAAGTCTTGGACCGCAGTGGCCTCCTACAGCAGGGCAATATACCCCACCATGATGCAGAAACAGCTCAGCAACAGCTGGAGAAACATGTCACAGAGCCCAAACCACTGACCTGGCCTCCAAACTTCCCAATTACTAATCCAATCAAAGAGCTGCTGGGCTGAGCCCAGCTCATGGACTTAACCCACAGAACCTGAAGGCTCACCCTGGAGCAAGATTCCACAGAACTCTTACATGGGTCAGAGCTTTTTTGTGACAAGTATGACTTATGCAGTATTAGCCAAGTGGTTTCATTAGCATTGTGACAAACAGGCGACTTGTCCATGGTGTACTCTGCCAATCACCCTATGGTAGCTGGATTAGGCTCCAGGACTTACAAAGTAAACAAAAAGTCAGTATCCCACTTTGTGTCAATGACGACATTAGTGGATGGCTGTGTGGATGTGAATTGTGCATGTGTAGTGCATTTACAATCCTATTCATCATCTGCCTTTGATGATAATGGACTGAAGTATCTTGACAGTCAGGCTTGGCAATTAATCCCAGTTTATACTGAGTGTCTTGGCTAAAGGAAGAAGTTATGCAACCCTCCCCCTGTTACCCTGCTCACAGTGTTACTAATCCCGAGCAGATTACATTTGAGCTGTTAATTAGGCGTGCAGAAAACCAAGCAGAAACATGCATGCCCAATTAATATGTATAGATAAATACATATTATAAACAAAGAGAGAAAAATCTAAAAAATTCTTTATATAGTTGAAAATGATATACATAGGCATTAGAGGACACTCTGACCAACACTCAGTGCTAATGCAGGAAGCATAGTCTAAATTAATGTGAAAGGTCAAATTATTTTCAGCTTGACATTTTACATCCCAACAAGCATCATTGATTCAGTAGTTCAAAAGTCACTGAATGTCATATCTAATGAAGTCTGTAGTATATTGATATAACATGGTGGTATCTTTAGCATCATGACTTTTTCAACACTGCTTTCAAAAAGAAGTCACTATCTTAGCTGTTACTGAAATTACTCAGATTTCTTTGTGGATACTTTTTTGATTGGTGTGAAGGGGTGGTAACATTTGTTACAGAAGATAATATGATGTGATTATATAATATTAATTAATCATGATCCAAAGAACTGTAGGTGTCCTTTTACTTGAACTCCCTTTTCAAATGATGATATCTGTGTTCCATTCATCTGTTACATACATACAGCTTCCCAATTTAAATATGTGAGGTGCACAAAGAACACTAGAACACTATATCACATTGCAGTCTACTTGAGCAGATAATAATTTTAAAAAAACAATTAAATTCAATTTTATTTATATAGGGCAAAATTGTATTGTAAAGTAATGACCATACAATAAATTATTTGATATAATTCATATTAATGAAAATGTCCATGCATATTCAAGATTTTATAACCGAAAGTTATTGTTTTTGATACATGAAACAAAGATTAGTGTAAACAATTAGTTCATTTTTAACAAGCTTAAAATTTCAAAAATATGTACCTTATGTTTTGTTTCAGTTGTTAAGTGGCTTTAAATAAATGGTTACCCCAGGATGTAGTGGTCTGTGAAGAGTTTGCACAGGCCTAGAGACTGCTCTGTGACCCACTGGCAACCTCCAGTCAGTAGTCTGTAGGTGCCAGTTACACTTTGTCTTAAGTTGTGTTTTGATAACACGCCAGCGGTCGTGGTGACGTATTGGTGTATGGATCACATGGGTGTGGGTATAACAGCTGACAGGGTTAAAGGGGTGTCACACTCACCTGCTGGGTGGCTGTAATTTTTTTGAACGCAACGCAACGTAATGCAACTCAGCGCAAAGTAATGCATGAAGTAAGAACGCTCGTATGTATCATTTGTTTGCCAGTTTCGCTGCTGATTCTCATTTAGATTCATGCTTGGCAGTGGATCAATAAACACGACACAAACTCATGTGGGCTCAGTGTACTTTGTTAGGAGTGAAGGCAGAGCGTCATACAAATAGACAGGGCCCAGTATTTCCTCTCAAGCGAATTTGACCTTTGGAGTCACTACAATGTCTATTCCCTGACTGGTTGGCAAGCGGTTGCCAGAGTTTGCTGGCAACCAGCTGAGTGAAATTGGTTGCAAAGAGATATGCAGTGCTGCTTTGAAAAACTCTTTGTAATTCCTTTGGTCACTAGCAAATTGTTGAGGTTGCTGGTAGTTTGTTGGGAAGGTAAAAAAAGGGTGAGAGAGTAAGGGTAGAAGTCTGCAGATTAATAACCAGACTCTAGGCTTGCATGACCTTCACAGTGACTGCAAGCAACCACTCGCAACTGGTCAGGAAATACAAATTTTTCCCTAATGACCAGTGGTTGCAATGTTGTTGCCAACTGGTCTCTAGGCCTGTGTGACTGGGGCCTTGCCATGTGCCGTTTTAGGTGAAATAATTTAAAAAAAATAGTTACTATGCTATGCTATTTTTTTAAAGTTGAAGTGTGTAAAATTTTCACTTCTAGATATCAGTAGATCACAGATTGCAGTCAACTGAATTCTGTTTTGTTAACCCTCCCAATTCAAGTGCATAATCCTATCTATGGTGGCTGCAATAGGACAAACATATCTTAGTCAGCCAAGAGAGCTCAAAAACATTAAATTTAGACTGTACCCTATAACAGCTACTACTGTTTGTAGTAGAAACAAGAGAACCTAAAATTAGCTGGCATAATGTTAGCTTCTAAGCAGCAACTCTTGTTTAACCAGCTCTTGTCAGCTGTATGGACATGGGAGGGTCGCATGTTTGATTGTCTGACATAAAGTAATTGTGGCAGTATCAGGAACAAAGCATGTTTATGGACTTTTTTTTGTATTAGAGACATGAAATCTCCAATGATAAAACATAGATATGATACTTCATATCTTGAGTATGAAGGTCCAGGCATGAACTTAAATATCCCTCCAAAGCACACTCACACTGATGAGTTCTCTTCACCACCATGTTTGGCAGACTACGTATGTGGCCGGTCTCTAGCACATAAAAAAACATGATTAGTTGAAAGGAAGATGACCTTTGCAGCCACTGTATTCAAATAGTGGGGAACATGGCAGCTTCCATAATCCAGCGCCCGCTCCTATGTATTTTTAATGGATTAATTATAAGGTTATGAGGATGCATCAGTTTGTTGCAAGAAATATATTTGTATTTTTGTGAGTGCAGTATCCTTTTATTCTATTAAATAACTTCAAATAATTACTGACTCTACCTTTAAGGATTTCACAGAAAACACTTCATAGTTTAGGATTTTCTAGTTTATGGAATCTGTCAGTAGACAATATAACTGCTTTTTAAATTTTTTTAGTTTAAAAAATGTAGCAGTGTGTCAGTATATTCATATTTCGGAGATCTTGCAGGGATCAAAGCATTGAGGTGAAGTCCTAAAAAGTGAGCCATGTGCTGCATTATTAATACAGGACTCCCTGTACTCCCTTCTCTGCACTCACTGAAGAGCTTGTATCTCAGTTGATGAAAGGGCTAGCTATGATGGCATGGTGCTGCGGTACATTGCAGACGGTTGTGTAATAATCAGAGGGATTCACTTGCTGTCCTTTGCAGCTGCCACCCTGCCCAGAGAGAGAGGTGCCAACACAGGGGTTCAGCTGCCAACTGCTGCACTGTTTCAAGTGCACTTTCCTGGAAGGAAGAGAGACACTGGGCTAAACCACACTATGCTACTATGTAACTCTCAAAGATTTTGCTGTTGCTCTTATAGTTTTTTTTTCAGCTTAATGATCGTTGCATTGACATCTCTTTGACCCCATATGAGAGGTCCAGTGAATAGTTACCAAATGCAATTTCAACACTTGGAATCAACTCCAAATCTTTTATCTGCTAAATAATGAGGGCGCAAGCAACACCTGGCCATGGCACTGCTTGTAAGTCAAATATTTATTTACCTTTGAGCCTGTGAAAATGAATAATTCCTAAACAGTTTATGCAGTACTTTTAAACCTCTTGAATAAAACTGGAAAACCTTAAACTACTTCAATCACATCCTGATTGTTTGATTTAAAATCCACTGTAGTGGTATACAGAGCCACAATTATAATAATGGTGTGATTGTCCAAATACCTTTGGACCTGATTGTGACTAAGCATATACTCACACTAAGCATGTTTACCCTACAAACTACAACTTGTTTTACAATTCCGATTGCTGCTTGCTGTGCCCGGGTCCAGTTAAATGAACCATGCCCTGACCTACTTGAAAAGGTGGTCCCCAGTGTGGTTCAGTTGGCAAAGTAAGCATGCAACCCCAAGCACAGAACTACAACATTCCCTCAACAATGATCTGCTTCTTTGTCAAGTAATTAACAAATACATGACAGGATAGTGTGCCACTGTTTCTGCTTAAGCCACAAAATGCATAAAATCATGAAATGTGTGCTCTGCAAGAGCGCTTTCAAAAGTGCATATGTGTGCATTCAAGAGAGAGAGAGAGCAAGCGCGAGAGAAGCGTTGAGGTGCTGAGACAAACTAAAGCAGGGGAGTGCAGTATGACTGTTTACTGTACAAGGCAATCATAGTGCGCCCTAAAAGGCAATGCACTTCAGCTTCCAAGAAACACTGGCGGCATCATATGCAAGGTGTAGAAAAGAGTGCAAAATTTCTCTAAACACAATAAGCTGTTTGAGAACAGCTGAGAAAAAGATGCTGCCAAATACTTGCAAGAGGTGAATGGTGATGGAAGCTACTGAACGTGGTGGTACAGGCTGCAATAAGTGAATTGCACAAGCAAGGGCTCCATTCTTGATGGAAAAAGCATATAAAAGATGACTTAAATTAACAGCTTTCAATAGTTGGACATGAATTTAGATGGTCAGTGATTACCTCATTAATTCTGTCTATGGACCCATGCAGTCACAGGTAGAACACACTAATCACTGAGCACCCCATAATAATAATGCTAATAATAATAAACCTCTACACACTGATAAATGAGACCATTTTATTGTAAAATTCCACACCTATGTGTAATTTTTTTTATGAAAAGGACTTTTATCTTGACATGTATAATTTATTATGCAGATCCTAACAGAACTGATCAGTGCCCATTTGTTACAATAACCAACTTTACATAGATAGCAGACAACTAGCATACTGTATATAATTGAATCATATGAAATTTATTTTTGCCTTAGAATACCTTTTTACTGGGCTCTGTGATTCCAGTGCTATTTTATTTTTTGCAGTTTGACAAAATACATAACAATAGAAAATATCTACATGTGCTGTTCACATATATGCCTCATTTGTGGGTCCCCAAATAAATAAAATGACATCAAAAATAAGTACAGTATTAAGTGTCCATGTAAATGCAGGCAAAGGATTACGGATTCGCCTGCAGACGAGAGAGTCCCAATTCCTCAAATCATCCCCGCTTAACTCCAAACATATTCAACATGCACGCTATTGAGAATAAACACACTGAAGTACCTCCCATACAACTTTATATCTTTACATATTCTGTAGCTCACTCACAAATAAAATAAATCAATAATCAACAAGGATTTATCATGGAAAAAATATCGCATTTGTTTTTTGACCCTCTCTTAAAACACAGGACATGCTGTGGTTATCATCAGTATCAGTCACACAATCAAATAATTTCCATTGTACCCTGATATAGCATTTAATTTTTATTTGTTTTGTGTTCATTTGAGCATAGCTGATGCTTTCCGTTCTGCACCATGTTGAATTTGAACTAAAAGCAAATAGAAAACAAACAACCAAGAAAAAAAAATACAATTCCAGGGCACCTGCAGTCCATCCTGCAGGGCAGCAATTCCTTTTATCATGTCTGTTCTTTTACAAAGTAGCATATGATAATTCACAAATGAGTTAGATATTCTCTATTCACTGTGCATCAGTTTGGCACTTTATAAGATGTAGTCACTCCATTTCACTTCTTTAAACAAACACTGATGAGGAGCAGTTTAGATTGCTACTGACACACTTGGCAACCCTAAAGATGTGAGAAACAGCATATGTATACACTGAAGACAGATTCAGACTACTAAGTGGTAGCTTTGTAACACAACAGGACAACCATTTCATACAAAAGGGAAAGAACTCTAAGAAATATGATGTATATGATCTGGTAAATACATATGTTTGTATAACCGGAGATGCTTTATTCAGTTCAAATGTCAAGACCAAAGCAAACCAGCGTGATGGTTGGAAAAGTGAACGTAATTAATAGTCATTTAGACAAGCAAATGTTCTTCTTCTGGTGGCTTGGGAACTGTTTTTATATATTTCTATATATATATTTTTTTTTCATTTAAATAAAGTATACTACTCAGAAGATGCACAACAGGTAATGCAGCAAGCCACTAATTTAACAAATATAACAGTTTGACAGGCTTTTGTGAGAGCAGTGTACATTGATCACAACAAAACACAAGATAAATAAGCTCAAGCTCCACTGACACACTAAACAAAAATGTATCTTTGATATAAACGACAGCATTCTGCATTTCTTTTCAGGGGCTATATGAGCATAAAATTCATTTTCTTTCAAGAAATAAATAAATACCTGCAAAGGATAAATAAATAAATACCCCATCACCCCCAAATATTCTACATGGTCGGTCCAACCGTAATACAATAGGTGTGATATACTTTACGCTGATATAATAACAATGCTGAAATTACAAAATATATACCCTTTACAAAATATCCCAAGGGCTTGACCAGTTTTTTATTGATAATTTATGTACATAATCAATGAGCTCTCCAATAGTTGCACACTGGTGTCTATCAAAACTGATCTGTAAGGGATTCTCATGTGGATTGTATGTTATCATTCACAACATTTACAGTTCAGAAACTGTGAGTTTATTTTCTCTATACATTCAGACACTTTTTTTTAATGGAAGAATAAAAAAAAATTAAAAAAAAGATGAAACAATATTGGACTACTTCCCAGCCTTTTGAATATATCTTCCCACTATAAATGATTCAATGTGATTCTTCTCAAAGACAGGAAGCTGAGATGCATGATGAAAAGGGTCACATCTGTTCTTACACTTGAATAAAACCCTCGTTTTTTTTCTTTTACTCTTAAAGGAATAACATGAGAATGAACTCTGAAACTGCAAATATTGCAAAATGCCCTACAGCTGTCTGTACTGTCATATGCACAGATTTGTAGATTAGTTTAAGTATCCTCAGCCTCTGATTATGCTGCTGCAGTTACCACTCTGACAAAGTAAAGGGCAAAAAGTGATAACTTTGTATAATGGAATCTAAGTTTAAATACAGTTTCTCTTGAGACAACTTGCATAACTAAAACATAATAACATGGTGTCATGTTGCAAATGTGCACTTTTAACAGCAACTGGAGAAGTGGATGAAGGGTCAGTGTTGTGTATGCTGTAAGGTTGTGATTGCAAAGTAAATGATTATATCAGTTTTCTACCCTGGAATATTGGGCCTTCAGTGTTCATGAGCGATTCCTCAACTTAAAACGATTAACTGGGCCCATGTTCAATCATGTCATTTTCCAATTTTCATAAAAAACAAACAAACAAACAAACAAAAAAACGTATCCTGAATGATAATTATTAGTGCTTAGTTTCCATAGCCAACAGCAGAAGACCATAAAATAAGTTGATTTTTGGCCTGAAAGGTGCATGCAATAAATGTAAACCACTATGCAATAGTAAAATATATACAGTGTCTGTACAGTTAGGTACTGTCCATAAACAGCATCACTACACTCTGACCACACATGAAAAATGCAATGTATAATATTAGCTAAAAAAAAAAATTGAAAAAAAAGGAATAAAATAATTATAGTAATACTCAAAATGAATTCTCATGTCACTGTCTAACAGCTCTCTTAAAGTGCTTCAGATGTTTTTTAGTAAGTGAACAAAAAGCCATGAAGATAAAAAGACAGTCAGTGCAATAGAGATTATTTTTTATTACTCACCATAAACACGACTGGCCGCAATCTTTTTGTTTTTACTGATTTGTTGCTTTAGTAATAATGAATGGCAACAATGCACCAATTTCACTTTGAATTCACTTTGAATTCTGTGAAGCAGTCTGATCAGTGTTTTTTATTTTTAACTGTCTCCTACAAACCAATCGACTTTCTCTTATGAATGTGACGGCATCTGGATTATTACCTAATTGTTTACTATGGAATGGCTGTTTTTTAATGTAATAAAACTCCTATTGAAAAGACATATATGTCAATTTTAAAATTAAAAAAAAATAAAATGGTGAAAATGATGCAAAACTTTGATCTATTTCACAATCTATAGTTTCTCAACACATCTACTGTATAAACCTTTTCACACCAGTTAAATGTAATGCTACAACATTTGCAATGTCTGTCAGAGTTCTTTGATAAAATAAATAAGATTTAATTGGATTAAAACAAAGGAAATAGAAGAAATGCTATAATCAAATCTCTGGGTATTTCAGTGGGTCCCCTCCTCTGTAATGTCACTTGTTGGCGCAGAGCATATGTAGACTGTAATGGACTGTATGATAAGGCTGGATAGACACCCGCGCCTAGAGATAGAGATAGGAGACCCAGTAGACCAGGTTGAAGAGAGCAAATGCAGTGGGGAAGAAGATGCGTGCATAAGAGTCTATCTTGGCGATGCGAATGTGCAACCTGCCGTGCCGCCAGGCTCCGGAACGGCAGTCCTCGAAACAGCAGAAGAAGCTAGTGCAGTCCTTCCCATCAAGACATTCATAGCCGTATTCCTCGTCTCGCTCCTGCATGTGTGTGGCGTTATTCATCTGAATGGCGGTGGCCGAGCGTGGACGGATGTCCACCGTGGGTGTCTGCTTTTAACAGGATAAAATAACGCTATTAGCCACCAGAGCCCGAGAAAGCTCTAATGAAGACTTCACTGACATAACAGGGGACCTCATTTGAGCTCCCATTTTCTGTATCCCTCTTCATTTTCAGTCATTAGTCAGCAGAATGTAATTTGCACCTTTAACTTGCCAATGGACCCTTTTAACGTCAAGAAATACAAATAGACCGATAACTACCACCTGTAGTTATAATTAGTGAGGCTTAAAATGACAAAGGGTCTATCCCCGTGAAACCCATGATGCAAATTACACCTTTGGGCTAGGGTATAATAGGCAGCTGAAGCAATCAGTTAAATTTTAGTACAGTAGTCCATACTGCTTTATTTGCTATACAAAGCTAGTGCTGGGCAATTGCCCTCCATTTCTTATTGTGATTATAATATTGCTGCTGCATAATATTCAAAAATGCTGCAAAATGCCAGAGAAAGCAGATGATTATTCATATTTTGTTCTAAGAATATTTTAAAGATCTTTTTTTAACACTCAGCGATTTAACCAAATGTCATAATTTGGAACAGAATGTATGTTACAAGAGATTTTTCAAAAAATTAATTTATGAGATATGTTGTAACCGGCTTATGATGCATCACATAGGTAAGCTAAGAGAAGGGCATGCGTTGGCAAATGAGCAGCACAAAGCTCAGTATTTTTCCAGCCCACTCTTTTTGTAACTAGACGGGTTAAAATAAAACCCTTTTTCAATCCTTGTTCACCACTGCGGGGCACATGCCTTTCATTTGTGAAGGCTTCTAAAATAGGACAGTGACTTGTTGGTCCTGTCATTCTAAAGAGAGACAATTAGTATTCAAATAGACCGTTTTCATCAGCCTTTATCTTCAAATGCCATGCCACCTTTGCCAAATTGGAAGTCTTGCTGTTTTGCAGTTTAAATGCTTTTCTTGCCTTTGGCAGAAGTTTCCTTGACCTTGCTGATAAACTAGGGTGTCAACCTCATGGTTTAAAAGAAAACAGTTAGCTGAGTATATGCCAAAATTCAACTTCCAAGAATTTCACATCACTGCTCTCCCACTTTAAAAGAAGTAAAAGTTGTGCTTGTTCCTCATGTATTGTCTTAACTATGGGAAGACTATAGACAGATCACAGGAACAATGATCTATAATTTGGAACCCTAAGTAAACCATATTTAGCCGGTGTAGTCTATAACTGACTGCACTCGCACTCCAATTATGGTTTACAACATGTATTCGTTTTGCGTGAATATAAACACTTTTAATGAGATTTTTTTTTTTTGCAACAACCATCTCAAAACAATAAAGGTTTTTTTCCATCTGCCTCATTACTATTTTTGTTCCTTTTCAATATCATATCTAAAACAAAAAAGCGCATGCTTACTGAAAAAAATGCAGTTTTGAGATTTACAGCTCATCATTATCTGCTGTAAGCATGCATCCTCAAACGAGCTTTAAAACACTGTTCAAAATAATATTCATTCCCTGAAACTGAAATTGCCCAGCACTAGTGCAAAAACCTGTTGTCCCTTTGAAAAGGATACACAACCACAACAAAATGACATACAGGTTAGTTTCAGCATTTTTTGTCCTCTTAACAGACCATATGTGAAGCTAATGACGGGATTAGCAGAGCAGGTTATGGCTCCATTCTCAAAGGGGGATTGGTTGCACTGAAGAAAGCGCAGTGGAAGCTCAAGCAGAAGGAGCATTAACAGCATCCCTCCGCATGGCCTGGTCAAGCTGGGCAATGCTGAGTTGGTGTTAGCAAAAGATAAAAATAAATAAAAACAAAGAACCAACACAGTGGCACTGGCAGCTTTAACCGACTGAAAGCAGACAACCACTCGGAGAAGACAAAAGATTTGGAAACACTCAGGATTAATAGTGGAGAATTAGATGCTTATCTAGCTTACGATGATAATCTATAGTAGTGTTTCCAACGTGTAGGTGAGTTTTTAACAGCACATTTCGATTCCTCTCTGGGCTGGAAATCTAACTAATCTCACTTTTAAATGATTTAGTAAAGTATTAAAAAGGAAGTTTGTGGTTTAAGCTAAATTTAGATCTTTGCTTGCTTTCACCCACCCTGGATGCTTTCTAGGTGTCTGTGTATTACCATGTGTTAATCCTCTAAATGGTTTCCGATTTAATTTAGACCTAACACGCTGCATGGGTTGTCTATTTCAGTCTGTTAAAGCTCTGCTGACTCTATAGGAAGCGTCAGGTTGAGAAGCCCAACAAACACACAGGTATAGATTAACTGGCAGAAGAAGGGAAAGAAGAGGAAGCTATTGTAGCAGCTGCTAGTTTGCTGTGATAAAAACAACACAGAGTGAAACAGGACAGAGGGAGCCAGAATTAAATCCACACTGGGCTGGAATATTACATTCTTCCTGACATGGGATGTGTGGGATGCTTATTTGAATTTTAAACACTGCAAGTATGTCTGGCTGGCTGCCTCCGCACTGTGCACTGCAGAGCGCCCCTTTTTAATGTTATCTGTGATACCTATTTAGTAAATGAGGAGGAGTACAGTAAGAATGCAGGTAGATAAAGAGGGAATATAGAGAGTGTATCAGCTGTAGAACAGACAGAAAAAAGCAGTGAGGTACTGGGGGGCTCAAAGAGCCAAAATGCAGCAGACACATGCAGTCAGACACAGGCAATATACCTTTGAGGAAAAGAGCCGGAGGAGCTTTTGTCCCACCAGGAGAAAAAAGAATATGTGGAATTGAAAGAGAGTAACATGACAAAACAGAACACAAAACATAGAATACATGTAAACAGAGAATTAAGACAATAACCAGAAAAAATAAAGAGAAACACAAAGATAATGTGTGAAAATTACACACGCTGCACTATTTAACTCAAAATGGATAGAGAGGAAATATACCTCAAGGAGACATACATATTACAAACAGACACAGTGGGAGATGCATGGTAGGATAAATGTATTTTACATGCTTCTTAGGCCAGCACTGCCTTAGGAAAACACTATATCAAATCTAGAAAGCATTGCATTACATCAGCTGTAATCCAAACTTCACAAGCTCCTTGACTCTGACTCTATAGCATCTCGTTTTTACTTACACAGCATTCCATTAGCATTTTAGTTAGCGTCACGTTATACGTAGCTTGTTTTCTGCTAATTCTTGACAGTATTTTAAATTCTTCAAAGATTCAGATCAAATGTAGCTGAAACAGTAAACAGTACTAAAATAGTAAAATGCAAAAATAAAGTAAAATAAAAAAAAAATAATCGAAGACCCTCTTTGCTTGATTTGTTCTTCCCTCGGAAGCCCCTCTGAAATGGCAAACTAGCCATTACACCATCCACTTCATTAATCCTTTATTCATCTGCAAGACTGTTTGACCATATGTGAAACCTGAGTCATAGACACTACAACTAGATCAATCCAATTTTCACCCGGTTCTAGCAGAATGCTGCTCTTCACACAAGGGCGGTGTACATTTCATTTAAGATTTAATATCTTTCATTTAAAATTGTTGTTAAAAAAAATTATTTTACATCCCTAAAAAGTACTTTAACTTGATTTATCTATCTAAAAACTAATGATTCAAAATATAAACTATTTCCACAAAGTAACTGCCACTAAGTGATACATTTAAACATTTTATTAATGTTTCAAATCAGCTCCAGCTGTTTAGTGGAATGATCTCTTGAGGGACTTAAGACTCATACAATATGAGGCAACTCAACTGTCATGTGACCTGGGTCTAAATTACAACTGTAACAGATGTGTAGAGGATTATGAAAGATTTGACCTGCTCATGTTACTCATTGAGTAATTTGGTGCAGTAACCATTGGGAGCATGCTCTCTTAGGAATTCTATGCGTTGCAAAGGTTTTTAACACCTTTTCCCAGCACTGTGACAAAGTGGGGGAGGGACAGATCATGTGAAGAGAGAACCTCAACATTCATCTAAATGATAATTACTGTAAAAAAAAAAAAGAAAAAAAAAAAGAAATTTTAGGATATTACACATCCAGAAATAATAAAGAATCCACTTTAAAATAGCTGAACTGTTAAATTTAGCATCCATAGTTGGGCAAACTTTAAACTTCTAATTAAAGAAAAAAAATCTGAAGTTCAATTTAGTTTTGGAAAGACACCCACCGGATTCTTCTTCTTCTTGTCCTTTTTGGCACTTGGCTTTCTGTTGCTGACAAAGTAGTGCAGTGTGCCATACTCTATAAGTGCAGCGAAGACGAAGATGAAGCAGACAGACACAAACAGGTCCATGGCGGTCACATAGGAAACTTTTGGAAGAGATTTCCTGGCAATAGTACTCAGTGTGGTCATGGTCAGCACTGTGGTAATGCCTGGTAATGAAATAACAGGAAAGAGGGAAAATCAGATCTGCTCGAAATAAGGACAGCCTACAAGTTCAGTTATTCTTTTTGCACTGCGATCAATGGTATGCATAATTTGCGCATCCCAAATTCCTGTTATATAATTTTAAAAAACTCATTATATACACTGTATATTGTCACAGCATAATTTATATAAAAAATAATTGGTAGCTGTTGATTTGTTAGCTCTTAACACTAGGATGGCCATGTGGGAATAGTGAGCAGCTGTTTTACTGTCGCCTTGATCCACATAGCTACTTACTGGATGACAGTTCAACTGCAATTGACCACAACACTGACATACTGCATTGCTATATCCACCATCTGCTAACCCTTTTACTCACTCTGTTGGGCTCTAATGATGATGTAGATGGAGGCAGAGTGATGGCACATGACGAGGAAATGTGCTTGTAAGTACACATACACAGTAGATTACCAACAGCACCATCACAATCCCAAGACAACAACAAAGAAGCAACTAACAAGTCTGCCTTCTTCCCTTTAAATAGACCATATGTGTTAGGGGACTCACTTTGTGTATATAGAAGATGATTTACGTCTAAATTTAATGTGGCCTGAAGGAAATCAGTCTGTGCCAAGATTAACACTGTAGTACTGTGAGTGAATTGATATATTTCGGGATGGCATTGAAGGATTACGAATTATGTCATCTGCATTAATCCGTTTCCTAGCCACCAGGCTTCATGCACCTTCTGCATCATGTTTGAAAGGGGAAATTAAGACATTTTACTCTTGCTATAATGTTAGCAAGGAATTAACAGTGTTATTACTACAACTGCAAATTACGTCTGGAGCTGCAGAGGCAGGAGAAAAGAAAACAACCTATTTTTAGAGAGATTAATGATAGACAAAGTAGTGATGATAGAAAGGTAGAATAAGGGTTTCAGCCTGAAGGGATTATTTTACATTAAGTTATTCTTTCTAATGATATGGAGTTGAGGTCAGGCCTTGGAGCCTTAAGACTCCAAGGAATATTTTTGTTATTCCATCACAAGCAAACCCTTGAGAACATCCAGTGGATGCTACGGGCAAGTTCAAAAGCTAACAAATTCCCTTGAAATTCTCATTTCTAACCGTCTTGTTACATGCAGTGTGCCTCTTTGCATTCTGTGAGGAAGCCGCCTGCATTATTATTGTGCTGACGTGGCATCTCTGCATCTTCCTTTCTGTATTGCATAATTAATGCCTCATTAAGGCATGCATGAAAACATATGTGTCAGGACAGGCTCTTCTAATCAAGATGCACTAGATTTCTAAGCAGATGTGTTGTCTCTGAGCGGAAACAAAGGATGTGAAAGGAGAGGACAAAAAGAAAAAGAACAGCAGGAAATGGGAAGCTTAAGCATACGGGTTAACAATATAATGTGGTGTCTGACCACCACAGAAGTCATACAGGAGGGAGTAATTTAGGCTAGGCCTGTGCTGGGATTAAGTGGACTGAAAAAGGAATTGAAGCAATTCCTGATGAGTTTTTATACAAAGGAGCGATATGTAGTATGTAAAAGAACATTAACAATAATTTTTCTGTACTAATGGACTTCATACTTAAAAAAAGATACTGTCCTGTATTGCAATCAATAGCAGCAATAACATCTTTTTTCTTACCTAATGATGTCCTGGCAGGTACTGCATCCTTGTTGATCCAAAATGAAACCCAGGAGAGGACAACAATAAGTGTGCATGGGATGTAGGTTTGGATTGTAAAGTAACCCATTCTCCTGCTCAGATCAAAGAAGACAGTCAGCACCACATAGTCTCCTGGACAGAGATAGAAAAACGAGAAGAAAAAAAGGTAGTTAGAGTGAGAGCATGTCAATAGACAACAAAGCTCCAGGGACATAAAGCATATATGAAACATACAGTTTACTGCATCATGTGGTGTAAAATGTGCAGAACTGAGTAGAGTGATTAGAATCAGGAACTGATTCACAGTCCATACTTTAAGAAGTACTGTAGGATCAATCCAAGTTTATTAGTAATTTCACACTGTCTGCTTATGAAGAAGGCAGCTCAAAGGATGCTGTCAACACAGAAACACCAAGCATAGATTAAATAAACTGTTAGGTCTTCAATACTTAATGTTGTGTAACCACAGTCTTCACTGCATGTTTGCCCAAGGCAACCTGAGATCTAAAATGGAACAGAGAGATTCAGAGAGCTGAAGCTGGACTTGCTTGGTTGCACACACACAAACTCCTGTCTCCCGCCAGTATTTAGCTGGAACATGAACACCAGCATCCAGCTGATGATGAGCCATCCCTGGGCTGGCTAGCTGACCCAAGCAGATGTTGGGTGTTAAGAGATTGAGGTTAGCCGAGCCCAGAAAGACCTGATCCTGACAATATGGATGATCTAGCCTGCCTGTTTCAAATGCATACCAAGCATGCATGCCAAACATACAAGGACTCAAAAATGCACACGTTCACACTCACTTTTCAAAAAAATGTGCACCTAACACCCTGCGATGAGGATAAATTAATCAGTACTAAATAAAGAGATGGGCTTCTTTAGAGGAACACACACACATACATACCAGTGGCCTCAGCTTTACAAAACAATATTTCTTGCCAATAGCTACTGTCCTCATTTGTCGTCTACCAATGCACCTGTCTCTTTCTGTGAGCCTAATGACAGCTCACTGCTGGCCTCCAGCTCAGTCAGATGTCTGCTAATTGATTAACATCACACAATTAACTGTGTCAAGAACCTCCCCTGGCCTCTCTGCTATGGCTTGTAACCTGTGGGGGAGAAATATACTCTCTGATATAGAGTGTGTGTGTGTGTGTGTGTGTTTGTTTAAGCACCCATGGCACATGATGGTCTATGCCACTGGGGAATGAACAGCTGGCTAATAATTTCTCTCATGAGAAGGGGCACACAGCACATACTGCAGTGAAAAACAGCAAACATCTGCGTATTTTTCCATTAATGAGAGACAGAGAGAGAAAGAGAGGAGACTGTCAGTGTTTATTAAGTCTGTGGCTATGCACAGGGTGTGTATTGCTGCAGACCTCAGAGCAACTGAACAAGGACCAAATCTTTGTGATACATTCCAGCATGCACCCTTTTCATTCACCTGGCCATTGTAATAACCCCAGCATCCCAGCAGCACAACTACAACTGTTCATATCGCCATGTGTGTTTTCTGTTGATGCAGGCAGGTGCACGGGATATTAGAGTGCACTGACTGGATTTGTAAGATTACAGGAGAGACATGAAGATGACTCTCAGGGGTTCCACGACTCAGTATTTTGTTTTTATTAACATTACATTAGCAGCATCCCAAAACCGAGACCCCTGGCAGCTGAGACACCTCCGGTTTATACACTTAGTTCAGCTTTGTCAGCAGCACAAAGCCGCCTTCACATTTTCGCAGACTCTTAACAATAATGGACTTTCCACCACAGGGGTGAGGTCGGTTGGTGTAAGACCCTTCTGCTCCATGCCTCTCTTCATCTGTTTGGTGGTTTGCATTACAGGCCGCAGCACTTGCCAAAAAGACACTCTGAGGAGGTGTTATCGACCGATGCCCTTTAGTCTGGCAGCGCGATGTGTCAGTATCAGAATGTCTGCCATTACAGCCCTGTAGTATTGCAGCAGTTTGTTAATCACTTCCTGATTCCATTCCAGACAAAATGGTGTCCAGCTCCCCCTGCTAGTTTAAGTGGATGACAGGGATCTCACACAATTAGTAGACTGTGCAAACACAGACATGGTTCTTGCACTGAGCTTATATAAAATCTTGATGTTATGATTTTAATGTACAGGGGTTGGACAATGAAACTGAAACACCTGTCATTT
>JAMQGT020012514.1:0-20817 GCA_024447675.2 Pterophyllum scalare | reverse complement strand
CCCACTCGCCGTAAGTGGGTGCTGTCCTTCACGCTCACGTGCAGTGTTTGGGATCTTGTGGCTCACTATACATCTGTCCGTGAGCAGTGCCTCTTCAGTGGATTCTGCCCTGAATAGGAGGTTGTTTGTGGTAATGGCTGTGAATGAGCATACTTGTATCTCCCCATAAGGGTAGATGTGGATCGTCTGGGCCTTGAACCATGTTTGAACTCATGGTCCTCCCATTGGGGTCTGGCACACTTGTGAGAGGTTGGCATTCTTGACGAGGAGGGCTACGCTCCTTCATACTTTCGGCCCTGTTCGGCTAGTTTGCTGTTGAATGGGCACAGAGGAAACATACGGGGTTTGTGAGCCAGCAGGCTGATCTCCAACCTCAAACGGGCCTTCAAGAAGAGGGTTGGAGAGGCTACCTGTGTGAATGGAGTGGGTTTGTACATATTCCTTTGTACGCTCTTTTTGATCCACAAGCAGATGTTCACTTTTACTGAATACATCCTCGTGTTCTTGCTCTGCTGCTGCTTCTAAAGCTTCTGCTTTGGCTAGAGTGGCTGCAACTTTCTTGCTCAAGACGCAAGGAATCCAAAGATGCCTCTAAACGTGCCTTTTCCAATTCAATTCAATTCAATTTAATTTTATTTATATCAGCGCCAAATCACAACAAACAGTCGCCTCAAGGCGCTTTGTATTGTGGGTAAAGACCCTACAATAACACAGAGAAAACCCAACAGTCAAAACGACCCCCTATGAGCAAGCACTTGGCGACGGTGGGAAGGAAAAACTCCCTTTTAACAGGAAGAAACCTCCAGCAGAACCAGGCTCAGGGAGGGGCAGTCATCTGCTGCGACCGGTTGGGGCTGAGGGGAGAGAGACAGGACAAAAGACATGCTGTGGAAGAGAGACAGAGATTAATAATAATGATTAAATACAGAGTGAAGTATAAACAAGTAAATAAAGGTGAATGAGAAGAAACAGTGCATTATGGGACCCCCCTCAGCAGCCTAGGCCTATAGCAGCATAACTAAGGGGTGGTTCAGGGTCAACTGATCCAGCCCTAACTATAAGCTTGATCATAAAGGAAAGTTTTAAGCCTAATTTTGAAAATAGAGAGGGTGTCTGTCTCCCGAATCCAAGCTGGGAGCTGGTTCCACAGATGAGGGGCCTGAAAGCTGAAGGCTCTGCCTCCCATTCTACTTTTAAGTATCCTAGGAACCACAAGTAAGCCAGCAGTCTGAGAACGAAGTGCTCTATTGGGGTGATACGGTACTATGAGGTCTTTGAGATAAGATGGGGCCTGATTATTCAAGACCTTGTATGTTAGGAGAAGGATTTTAAATTCTATTCTGGATTTAACAGGGAGCCAATGAAGAGAAGCCAATATGGGAGAAATATGCTCTCTCTTTCTAGTCCCTGTCAGCACTCTAGCTGCAGCATTTTGGATCAGCTGAAGGCTTTTCAGGGAGTTTTTAGGACAGCCTGATAATAATGAATTACAGTAGTCCAGCCTAGAAGTAATAAATGCATGGATTAACTTTTCAGCGTCAATCTGAGAAAGGATGTTTCTAATTTTATAAATATTGCGCAGATGTAAAAAAGCCGTCCTACATATCTGTTTAATATGTGCACTGTCATAGAAGCTTCTAGTTGTGCTTGCTGTACCTTAAGCTGACTCTCCCTTATCAGAAAATAAAGCCTCAGCTTTGGCTGCTTGAGCTTCAGCACGAGCTACAGCAGCAGCTACAGATGCTGATGAGCTGCGAGTGTGTCTCGACGAAGATGATGCACTGGCTCTACTCTTCACTGAGCCTGCCTTTGACATTGCGCTGGTTGCAGACGTTGACTCAATAGTAGAATCACAACTCCTTGCTGTGAGGGTTTACTCCAAACATCGATGAATAGACCAGCCAGAAGGCATCGTTTTACTGTTCTGTCCTCCACAAAGCGCCTTGCTCTTGTGTCGACAGGCAGCTAAACTCCTCTCCAATAGCCACACTGACAAGAGAATCCGATTCGTCTCTCTTTACTGAAGGCATTGGCAGTAGGGTAAAACTAAGAAAGAAATCAACATAATGCAGTCACAATTACATTCCAACTAATTATGAGTACATAACTGCAATGATTCAAGACTTAATTGTACTTAAATACGAACATCGTGTACAATACCAACTGAATCCATTGCTATTAGGAAAATAACTATGCCAAACCTAATTCTGCAGTAAAATAAAATATAACTGTAGCCAACATAAACAAAATCAGCCTTTGGTAAATCAGCCCGCTAAATACAATTTGCCATTTGCACAACTACATAAAATGTTCAACTATTCACAAAAATAAGAATCCGGAATGAACACTTTACATACCGATGATGCCATCCAAGACCAAATACAGCGGATGTTTACAGATGAAACCCTGGGACAACAACCACAATGTCCTCCGCCATTGCTTAATCCCGACTCACACTGATGACATCATAAACACAGGCCAGTTCACATTCTTTACATTATGCAGACCTAACTTGGCCAGTAGGTGGCACCAATACACAAACGAACGTTCAATACACATTGTCTCTGGAACATTACACTCCTCCAAAAACAAAACCTGGCTCCATAATACCCTGACCCTCTCATCCCCCCCTCCAAACCATATTGCTATCCCGGCTTTAAATGTGCAAATATGCTTTTGCTTAAGGTGGTTTTTGGACCCTGATATGGTGCTTAAGATGAGCACAGTACCAGATGAAATTTTTTAACCTAACTCCCCTACGGTGTGTCTGTTTTCCTTTTTTGGGGATTGATTGTTAGCGGCTGCGCCCTAAGGGGGCAGCGGCTGCAGACACCCATCTCCCCTATGTGTCTGTCCTTCTCTTGGATGGTTGTCTGAACGCAATTTCGTTGTATGTATAATGATTAATTTCATTGTATGTATAGTGACAATAAAAGTCCTATTCTATTCTATTCTATTCATGCAGGTCAGCTGTAGGGTGCGCAGGTGTTTCGAAACACTGAACACCTACATCACGTGACCGTGGCTAAGCGAGGCTTCGGTCCGTTTCACTCCTGCTGTTTCCAGGCGGCCCAGGCGCCAGGATTCATTTGTTTTTTCTTCTTCTTTTTATCCTGGGCCTGTTTTCTGTTTTTTCTTTTCTTTTTTTAGCTGGGCCTTGTGAAAGAACCTGAACATCACCTTTTAATCCTTTTAGGTTCTGCGTGTTCTTTGATCGGACAGATTCCACACAACACAGAGGATAAGGAGTCAGTTACTAAATTCAATAAAGCCATCTCTAACAGGTTTACAGAGTACTGTGGTTCAGAGTTATCAAAGCTGTCTAATACAGTCAGTCGGTGCAGCTCTCTATGTTAGCCCTACTTTTATACTCAGGATCAGACACAGTTACAGTTACTAAAATATGCAAGATGCTGCGTGGTATAGCGGGGGACGTGTAGCATGCTTATCAGTTCCTCCTCCTGTGGCCTTCACTGTCTCCAGCCACCGGCCTCATCTGGGTCCTGTAGGCACAAAACATCAGACCAAAGCACACATTCTTCTCCACTAACTCGTCCAGCAGGATTTTCCTGCCTCTCTGCTCTGCAGTCTCATTTCTGTCTCCTGTGCAGTGTTATTTCAACACCTTCACCTTGTTGCAAAGATCAATGCTGTGATACGCTTCTTGATACTGTAGTTCTACTTAAATTGTTATATTTATGGTATGTTCTACTGTGAATTATGTTTTTTATACCAAGGCTTCTGCACTGATGTACCAAACATATTTGCTTTTACAAGAACAGCTCTATAAGTTTTCTATAGGCTATTCTTGTAAGTGTTTGTATTTTTACTTATTTATTTTTATTTAGTTATTTATGGCAGGTCTGACAGGCAACAAGGAAGGGACAAGAACAAGTGGAGGGAAAAATAAAAGAAAGGGGGGAAAGAAGAGAAGTATAGGGAAGAAAGGGAAAAAGAAAAAAATCAACGAAGAGTAGTATATACACACACACTCATACAGCCATATACGCACATGCACATACACACAATTTTATTAATTGCAATAATGTGTGTGTATGCGCCTCTGTCATTCAATGTACTCAATAATGAGGGCAAGAAACTGCAACCATGCCCCCCGCGATCCAGAGGCGAATGACCCAGGGGACCCAGGCCATCCACAGCCCAATAGGAGCTCGGAAGACCTGAGGCCACACATCCCAATGGCAACCGCGTCCACAGCCCAGAGGAGGAAGGGGGGAGACCACAGACAGAGCCCCCACGGCCAAAGGGCAAGAGTCCAGAGAGCCAGAGGCGATGAGCAGCCCACCCCCCATGGGCCGGCACCTCCAGCACAAGCCGAGTATGCAACCCCCAGGTCACGACTTCCAAGGGAGTAGGCCAATAACCACGCCAAGATATCCAGCCACACATCCCGGGACCCACGGGCACCCACACCCCAAGGGGGGCAGTGACGACCAGTGGGGAGCAGCATGGAGCGGTAGGGAGGGGTAATTCCCGCCCTCCACAACCGCAGGTTCCCACAGGTGCCAAGGCTCATTAAGCCACGGACCCAGGCCAGCTGTCCACACATACAAAAACACACACACACACACGCATGCACACATACACAGATACAGACACACACACACACACACACACCCACCAGTCGCTCACTTATGCATGCACATGCGTAAGCGCGCGCACACACACACTGGTGTACACACACGGAACATACATGGGCACCTAGTGTGGGAGAACAGGTACCAGCACAGAGCCAGTGGCAACCCAGGCCCGAACAACGAGCCAGTCCCCACCCCGGGCAGGGTGCATGAAACTGGGGTGTGAGAAGACCTGCCCACCCTCTCCTAACACTCAACGTATTTGGGTTGATGTGAGTGTATGTAATGAGAAGAATGTGTATGACTGTATGAAAGCTACAGTGCTATTAAAATTGGAGGGACAGATGTAATATGAGCACTGAGCAACAGCGCTCATCCACACTGCCCCTCCAAGGCCCTCAGTGTCTAAAATGTAAATAAAACTGAGGAGCAAGCAGCAGTGAATAAACAAGTGGGACCACCTCAGCAGTACCACCCATTAACCACTGTGTGACACACCTGCCCCCCAAGGCCCTATATGTACTATGGTGTGTTGTGAACTGCATAATGCAGTTAAAAAAAAAGAGGAGTGGGACATCACGCAGCACAGCGAGCAGAGCTAAGGAGTTGGCCCTACTCACTACAGCACAAGCCCCCCTTCCCCAAGAGCCATGTGTGTGTGATGTGATGTTTAATCGAGTGGGAGGAGGGGAAGGGTCAGGATAAATATGACCCAAAGGTAGACGGCTACCCCAGGAGGGAGAGAGCTAGCTGAATACTGGCTGACTAGGCACCCCAGTTCCCCACATCCCGTGGATGTGGACCAGGGAAGGCAGGTCCAGGGCCTGAAGTGGCCACCTCCCCAGGACACCACCATGCACCAGGCCGGCATGACCACACCCACTGCAAACATGGCAAAAACACACATCCCTACACGTATACAAAAGACAACAAATATCACACACACGCATATACACACACACACACACACACACATACATTCACATACGCACACATCCACACACACACAGTCGTCCTGGGTCCAGATCCAACCGGCCCCATGTGGGCAACAGCTGCTTCCTCACCTGAGCGCCCCACCCCCCCATTGGGGGGGGCACCCAGAATCCCAGAATGCCAGCCAGACACCCTGACGCAGGTCAACCCACCCCACACGGCGGCGCGCCTAAGGGGGCACAGACCCCTCCAGCACAGGGAGGGGCCCGACTGGGAAATGGGCAACCCCGGACACCAGGGCCCCAGACCCCGCACCCCAGCCCCCGCAGAGGAGGCCGGCCACCCGGACAGAGTCCAGACCCACTACCACTGGCCCCCCAGTCCCACACCCCAAGAGACCATAAGAGCATCCATCCAAGCACCCTCCACCAACAACCAGGGCCCAGACACAGAAACCACAAAATGGTAGCCACCGTCTCCAGTCCAAGAGCCATCAGACACCTGAGTCCCCCGGCCCACTCCCCCAGCCAAAAGTTCTGGAATATTATTAATAATGTTAACATTAGCGTTTCACCTGCTTCTCATACACCTGATCATTGACGCCACTGTAGCACGTACAGGAAAATATATAGGCTGTGGATAATTAACCTTTTTGTTGGACCAGTTTCTAGGTTCCTAGGAGGGTTAGGGTTGTGAGTGACATACACAGAATGAATGGAGCCACAGGTAGTGAACACAACTTGTATTGAATAACACACAAAAAAAAATATAAAACAACTATGCACAACATCAACAATAAGCACACAATTGAAATGGTCCTTGAGTTCACTTAAGTCTGGCTGGCAACAGTTAGTCAAGTTAGTCAGATTAGTCCAATAGGTCACTCCAATTTCAGGAGACAATGTTCTATTGCGGTAGCCCACACGTGTCCTACCACACAGTCATGAGCTGCTGAAGTGAAGAACATCCCGTTCCTCTCAGGCCAACAGAATCGGTTCGGCTCAGTTCCAAAATTCCAACAGGTGGCTCGCCATCTCCCTCTCCAGGGAGAGAATCCAACAGGATCTGATCCCAGTTCCAATGGTGAATAAAAAAAACCTAGCCTGTATAAAATACAGGACCAGCACAAGAGTTCACTTTAATTCAATGTCTCTCAATTCAATTTCCAATTTAACTAAAAAGAAATAATCACAAATGAAAATAGAAATGCATAAAAGTACATTTCCCATGTGGTAACACATTTACTCCACATCACAGTTAATTACAGCAAATAAAAGCTCAACTAGCATGGCCTTAATAACTAAAACACCATCAAAATGTACAATTCAACATAAACATATCAAATCACAGGATTAGCTTGAGTTACTAATGTGTAGCACCCGCTTCCCACAGCTATCAGGGTTGCTGGCCCTCATTGGCCCTAATTAGCTGTCAATTAAGCTTTGCGCGCTGTTTTAGCCTGCGAGCTACGTTAGCCTTTTAGCTTCTTTAGCCTTTTAGCTTCTTTAACTCAACTCCACTCACCGAGGCGCCCGCACTGCTTGAAACCACCAAGCGGTCGGTTCCGTCTCGTCTTCTCTTCTCGCTTATGAGCTTTAAACGAACGAAGATGTCGGTTTGTTTGGTTCACTCGGCAAAACACGGTGTTGTCTCCTCTCCTCTCTCTGCTTCTGCAGCGCGTACGTATGTCTCTGTGTGGGAGTGGGCTGGCTTAACTCATTCAGCCAATGAGGTGTGGATCAATCCATTAAGGGTCTGAACGGGGGGGGGATTCGGCAATTACTGCGCAACTGGAATTCTCAAACCCACTGGGTTACACCACCTTACTGAGATAATACCAGTGTTTTACAGCAGGGCAGTGTTCAGGACTAAGATTGGGAAAGGCTAATCCACCACGGTGTGGTGATTTTCTCTAAACACAAACACTAAACAAGAAAAACACTTTACCTGCATGACATTAAAATGCTCACCTTTGCATGGAGATCTAGGTGACTGGTTTACAGATATCGTTTAAGATTTTTCATGTTTTTACCCGAGATAGTCGCCCCACATGGTTTACACATCGATTTGTTTGTCACAACATCAAAGGACAAATGTGTCCATACATCGGCTCTTCTTTCTCCCTGTTGACATTGTTTACATAACTTAGTTCTATTGGAAGTAACGACAAATCACAGGCTAGTTTGGCCTCCCCGGGTTCAGAGCAAATTTGTGCAACTGTGCGTTTGATTGGTGTTTTCCTAACTTGTCCTGCCCTATCACAAAATTAAATCAGTTCTGATCGGATGTCGTCCCCGCCAAACATTTTTGTCTCGTTTTGATTCATTGACGAAAGTGTCAATTAATTTCGATCATTGTTTTTATCCTTTTAGGTAGTGTTTGGTACTACATGAATTGAATTGGATTGAACTGAAGGGGTGAAGAGAGTTGTCCAGGAAACCACAGCCTGGAACATCCACTAGAAACCAAAGAAGCTACTAAACGATATCCAACGTGCAAATCAAAGTGATGTGAAGTGATATTGAAGCCTGCAGAACTCAGTTACAACTAAACATAAACCACCATGTTCTTCACTCAACAATGAAGCACCAAAAACTGTACTTCCAGTAATGTTCACTTAGGACTCAAAACATGATTCAGTACCCACAGATTCTCATGTTAAAATGTCCAACAAATTCAATTCAATTTCATTTCGTTTATGTAGCGCCAAATCACAACAACCAGTTGTCCCAAGGCGCTTTATGTTGTAATGTAAAAAGACCCTACAATAAATACAGAGAAAACCCAACAGTCAAAACAGCCCCCTATGGGCAAGCACTTGGCAAAAATCCTTCTCCTAACATACAAGGTCTTGAATAATCAGGCCCCATCTTATCTCAAAGACCTCATAGTCCCATATCACCCCAATAGAGCACTTTGCTCTCAGACTGCTGGCTTACTTGTGGTTCCTAGGATACTTCAGAGTAGAATGGGAGGCAGAGCCTTCAGCTTTCAGGCCCCTCTTCTGTGGAACCAGCTCCCAACTTGGATTCGGGAGACAGACACCCTCTCTATTTTTAAGATTAGGCTTAAAACTTTCCTTTTTGATCAAGCTTATAGTTAGGGCTGGATCAGGTGACCCTGAACCACCCCTTAGTTATGCTGCTATAGGCCTAGGCTGCTGGGGGTTCCCATAATGCACTGTTTCTTCTCATTCACCTTATTTACTTGTTTATACTTCACTCTGTATTTAATCATTATTATTAATCTCTGGCTCTCTTCCACAGCATGTCTTTTGTCCTGTCTCTCTCCCCTCAGCCCAACCAGTCGCAGCAGATGACTGCCCCTCCCTGAGCCTGGTTCTGCTGTAGGTTTCTTCCTGCTAAAAGGGAGTTTTTCCTTCTCACTTTCGCCAAATCCTTGCTCATAGGGGGTCGTTTTAACTGTTGGGTTTTAACCCTATGGCATGCTCTAATCTCTGTAATAAAATGTTATGATCAACAGTATCAAAGCTGCACTGAGGTCCAACAGGACAAGCACAGAGACGAGTCCACTGTCAGAGGCTGTAAGAAGATCATTTGTAACCTTCACTAATGCTGTTTCTGTACTGTGATGAATTCTGAAACCTGACTGAAACTCTTCAAATAAACCGTTCCTCTGCAGATGATCAGTTAGCTGTTTTACAACTACTCTTTCAAGGATTTTGGAGAGAAAAGGAAGGTTGGAGATTGGCCTATAATTAGCTAAGACAGCTGGGTCAAGTGATGGCTTTTTAAGTAGCGGTTTAATTACTGCCACCTTGAAGGCCTGTGGTACATAGCCACCTAATAAAGACAGATTGATCATATTTAAGATTGAAGCATCAATAATTGGAAAGTCTTCTTTGAACAGTCTAGTAGGAATGGGATCTAATAAACATGTTGATGGTTTGGAGGAAGTAACTAAGTAACTCTTGGAGAGTCTAAACAAATAGCAGTACTGAAAGTAGCTGAACATGAAGACAAGTTATTTAGATGTTCTGAATAATTTTTCTCTAATGGCTAAATGAAGATCTGACAAGATAATCGACCTCACCAGGTGCAGAGTTAAGGTAGCGACTCTGCACTATGTCAACCTCCCGCTCCCCTCTTCTGTCACTCGTGAACAAAACCCCAAGGTACTTAAACACCTTCACTCGGAGCTCGGGTCAGTGTGACCACTAGACCCTTTTCTGGCTGAGGACCATTGCCTCAGACTTGGAAGTTATAACTCTCCAGCCGCTTCACACTCGGCTGCAAACCCTTCCACTGTGAGCTGGAGGCCACCACCCGATGAAGCCAACAGGACCGCATCATCCACAAAAAGCAGAGATGAGATTTTGAGGCCACCAAGGTGGAAGCCTTCTGCCACTTGGCTACACCTAATAATTCTGTCCGTAGAAATTATGAACTGCATCAGTGACAAAGGGCGACAGGAGTCCAACACCCACAGGAAAGGAGTCCAACTTATTGCCGGCAATATGGACCAAGCTCTCACTGCAGTTGTACAGAGATTGTTGCCTCTGGACAACATAGCTCCTGGGATCACTGGAAACCCCTCCACCATGATATGGCAGCAATTCTCCTTTTTCAAGAATTTTTTTTAGATAAAAGGAAGGTTGGAGATTAGCTGAGACAGCTGGGTCAAGTGATGTTTTCTTTTATGTAATGGTTTAACTATAGCCACCTTACAGGCCTGTGGTACTTTAATAAAGATAGACTGATCATGTAGAAATGTTGACGGCTTGGAGGAAGTAATTATTGAAGTCAACTCAGAAAAATCAATTGTAGAGAAAGAGTCCAAATAAATATCAGTAGCGCTGAAAGCCGAACATAACACACTAAAATGTGAATGCTGAACGGTGAAAGGTAAACATGTAACAAGCAGCTGCTGAGATATTTCAGCGGGCAGATTTACAGACTAAAGGAGGAGGAAGTGTTTCTCAGGGCTGTTCAGGTATGTGGTGCAGAATAACGAGGAAGGCGTTACTTCAAATGTGAACTATCTGCTGCTTTGAATGGCACGAAGTTTGTTTTTGGAACGCCTGAAGAAACAAAAAAAAAAAAAAAGTGATTTTACCCCTGGGTTAAAGTGATCTGGTCGGCAGAGCTTCACTGACTCCTTACTGAACAGCTTTCACAAAGGTTTCCAGCCTCCTCCACAGTAACACTGACAGCAGCGCTCACCACCAGAAGATTTAACATCCGTTTTTTTCCGGATCTCTCGCTGTCGATATGTCAGATACAGTGGGCACGGAAAGTCTTCAGATTCACTCTTTGTTTCATTGCAGCATTTGCTAAAATCCAAAAAGCTCATTTTATTTCTCATTAATGTACACTCAGCACCCCATCTTGACAAAAAAAAAAACAAACGTAGAAATTTTTGCAAATTTATTAAAAAAGAAAAAGTGAAACATCACATGGTCATAAGTATTCAGACCCTTTGCTCAGTGTGAGTAGAAACACCCTTTTGAGCTCGTACAGCTGTGAGTCTTCTTGGGAATGATGCAACAAGTTTTCCACACCTGGATTTGAGGATTTTGACTTTAGAACTGAGTCTTACATGTACCAGTTTCCCCAAATGTGTTTATTTTTAATCATTCTCCTCAGATGACATCGCGTTTTTACTTCGTCTTTCTTTATTTGTTCGGTGGCCCGTTAGCAGAGGTAAGTAAACTGCACTCTAATGTTTTATGTACTCTAAGCAGAACCATGTGTTCTGTCACTTTATGCAATAAAACTATCAGTCATTATACAAACAGGATTTCCTCAGACAACAAAAGTGTGAGGTTGCTCAACTCGCTTCACCAACAATATCAATATTTTAACTCCTCCTGGGTAAATTTACCGAATCAAAACATTTTTCACTTTTTTTACAAACATGAAAACGTTACATTAGAGCCAACAAACCCGAGAGACCACCGTGTTCACGTTCCTCTGTGGTCACAGAGATGCGTCTCAAGCTTGGTGCCGGGTCGGTCACTCCGACTTACTGATGCTTGGACGGCTCCGGTGTGCTGGTGTGTGCTCGGTGCGGTTTGCCTGAAAACAAGGGTGTGCCGAAGGAATCGAGGTGAACTTTGCTAACGGCAGAGCTGCAGCTCCCCGAGCTCCGACACAGTGCTGATGGGCAGAGGGCTGACTCATTAGCTGAGGGCACACACATCATCACGACATCACGACTTTTGAGCAGAAGATCCTGAAGGAGAACGTGTCTGTGCAAAGAGAGGAGGGGCTGCTCACAGCCAGTTAAACTCAGACAAAATCTGACCTGCAAAAAGGTGGAGTCCCACTCCGGGCTGACTGATGGACGAGGATCTCAGGGTCTTGTTCACGAGTGATAGGAGACTGGCCGATGATGCTGCGCCAGCAGTGATGATGCGGACGCCGTGCTGACGTGTTGTTGTGAGGTCAGAGCTGAGTGTGAACATGGAGCCGTTGCTTTGATCTGCACTCCTACTCTCACCTCTCACCGCAACCTCCACATAGAAAGAAGATCGTGCCTACAAGCCACGGTATGACCTCCTGGGAAGGGGCCCTGGAGCAGATCCAGGACAAGCTGGAGAGATCACTTGACTGGTCTGGGAACGCCGCGGTATCCCCCTGGAGGAGGTGGAGGAGATATTTGTGAGTCTACCCCATGGAGAGGTGTTATGAAGGGCAGCACTTCAGGATGGGAAACTATGGGGAGCGACTCACTGTTGGAGCAAACAAGCGTACTTCACCTTTTAGATGAACAGAAAGTGTTGATGACCGTCCTATCCATAAAATGATAAAGGGGAGACAAAGGCTGGTGGAGGCTGAATTACTTTATTCTTGCCCTTTGGAGGGCACAGCTAAGGCCGCCAATGGGGCAACAAACACGTTTTCACTCATTGCAATGAACTCTGTTGTGTTAATGTAGTTCATTTCCCATTTCTTTTCTTGTATCTTCCATCTAATGTAACCGTGCAGCAGTTCCTCGCTGTCCCCGCGCCTGGACTCGACTGGGATTTCATCGTTTCATCTTCCAAAACCAGGACTTTAACCAGGAGGCCAGAAACGCTTCCACTTGGTTTCTCACTTCGTCTTCCCAGAGTACCTGCCAGTCCCTCGGCGGGCATCTGGCCTCAGTCCACAATGAAGATGAACAAATGCTTATTAGGCAACTCATTCTGAACGAATTAACTGGCACAAACGCACAGACCCGGACTGGAGGCACTGTTTTACAAACTGAGGTTTTTGCCAACATGAAGGCATGTGTCTACCTGCATGTGTCACCTGTGTGTCTTTAAAATGTAACGTCCTCTTGCAGTGTGGACTTGGACTGATGGATCACTGAGTATCAAGCGTGGGCTGCAGGTGAGCCGAACAACAGCGGAGGAAATGAAAACTGTGTCCAGTGCTGGTATAATGCAACTCTCTGACCACGTGACAGTTGTGTGTCTGTGCGTGCGGTACTTTGCTGTGATGAAGGCATTAAAAAGCTGTGTGTCTGAACTGAGGCAGTGCAACATGGATCTGGACAGAGACGAACACATCGCAGCTTTGATTTACTGCTCTCAGTGCCCTGCTGTAGATACTGTGATATTTACAAGAGTTCCCACCTACAATTTATTATTTGAGTAATTTTTCAGGTTGAATAATACGAGAGGATTTTATAAATGTACCTGAAATCTCATCACTTTAATATTAAATTTGATTTAAAATCAAATTTTCCAAAATGAGAAAAAGCCTTAAACACCATTTATTATTATCTGTAAAGCTGTGAAAGCAGCCGAGCTTCCTGCTGCTTCTGATTTTTGTTTTCCCTCTTCCAGGACCCTGGAATGATATCCCATAGTCGTGTGTGACACCTCCATCGACTAATGAATCAAACGGTTAGTGTGTCTGTGCACATTAAAATGAAACTAAACTGCAATCCACTGATTTCCTGGAGTATTTTTTGAGGGGGCTCTGATTGCAGTAGTTTCTGTTTATCTAAACTTAGAAGTAGAAAATCCCCCATCAATCAAGACTTCATGTCTTCAAGACATTCCTGTTTGGGTCACTGCTGCCAGCATGAGGCCATACCTGGACCCTACAGAGGCTGCACAGGTAGTCCAGCTCCTCCAGGATGGCACATCAATACGTGCCATTGTCAGAAGGTTTGCTGTGTCTCCCAGCACAGTCTCAGAGCATGGAGGAGACTCCAGGAGACAGGCAGTTCCTCTGGGAGAGCTGGACAGGAGAAGGTCCTTAACCCATTAGCAGGACCAGGATCTGCTCCTTTGTGCAGGAGGAACAGGAGGAGCTCTGCAGAGCTACAAAAGGACCTCCAGCAGCCACTGGTGTGAATGTCTCTGAGCAAACAATCAGAAACAGACTTAATGAGGGTGGTTCTGAGGCCTGATGTTCTCTAGTAGGTGCTGTGGAGCATGATTGGCATTTACCATATAATACCAGAATCAGCAGGTCCACCACTGGAGGCCTGTGCTTTTTATATGAGAGCAGGTTCACCCTGAGCACATGTGACAGACGTGGAAGGGGCTGGAGAAGCCGTGGAGAACATCGTTCAGCAGGACCGGTTTGGTGGTGGGTCAGAGATGGTCTGGGAGGCATATCCATGGAGGGACACACAGACCTCTATAAGCTAGGCTACAGCACCCTGACTGCCATCAGGTATCAGGATGAAACCCTTGGACCTGTCAGACCCTACGCTACTGCAGTGGGTCCTGGGTTCCTCCTGGTGCCTCATGGTGACAGTATGCAGGCAGTTCCTGGAGGATGAAGGAACTGATACCACTGACTGGCCCCCACGCTCACCTGATCCAAATCCAGTAGAACACCTCTGGGACATCATGTTTCAGTCCATCCGACGCTGCCATGCTGCACCTCAGACTGTCCAGGAGGTCCAGGTCTGGACCACATGGGGGCCACACAAACTACTGAGTAGCATTTTGAGTTACTGCATTGAAATTTCAGCATCATTTTTCCACTTAGTCTTAAAGAAAGAGGCAGTGACAGGAGCAGAGGCAGTAGTCATGTTCATTTACTGTCAGCAAACACTTTGACACAAAATTAAAAACCAAACAACCGAAAAAGAAAGTTAGCTAAATTCTCCTTCCTCCACCCGAGCGATTATAAAGACAGAAACACGTCCGAGTGCACAAGCAGCTGCACCTTTACATTTATTAGCTTTAACCCAGCTCCACCGCTTCTTAGGCTGTTGGCACACAGATACAAACAGCAACAGAATTAAAAGAAAAGCTGAAGTCTAACCAAGGTTCTGTTTCTAATTCATGACCCTCAAAATCAGTGAAGGAAACCAGGAAACCCTCCAAGCCCCAAATAACCTGCTCATTCAGCTGCTCACGATGCTTCACCCTTCAGTCCTCACAGATCGACTCTGAACACAAAGAATTCTCCTTCAAAATCTGGTGACAGTTTTGATTTCATTATTAATGTTGTTATTAGTATCATTATATCATGATGAGCAGTGTGTGTGTGTACTTCACACTTCAGGCCTTTAATCTGAACCGGCCGGCTCAAGCAGAGCAGAGGGAGACCGAGATGGACTGGTTTGGTCGTTTTTTATGGAACATTCCCACAGATGGTAACCGAAAACCAGCCGTCATCCCTCCCCCAGCAGGAAACTGCATTAGACTGTTTACTGGTAGTTACGTGAGGCTGAACATCTTTTCCAGTTTCCGGCAGACTGGCCTACGAGCTCGATCACCGCTCATCGATCTGACAAAGAAAAAGAACTAACGAACGAACGAGCTGCGATCGCAAACTTCCAAGAATCAGTCCGTAAAGAAACACCATCTCGCCCTACAGGCCGTCACCCGGTGCACCTCAGGACCTCTTCCAGCATTACTGCCGTTTGTAGCCCACTCCCAGGAAGTCCTGTTCTCCAGCGCTCCACCGTGTCCACGCTGAAAGGCGATGGGAACACGGGAACAGGATCAGACTGTCCTCCAACCTCCTGAAGTGCTTCAGGGTTTCCTGGGCGCAGACGTTTGAAGGAGTCCTCTGGTATTTGTGGCATTTAACAGCGATTCTGGATCAAAGGCAGCCAGCCAGCCAGAGTCCCGGGAGAATCAGTGCATCCTGGAGGAGATTCAGCAGGCCTGAGCCCAGGATTTCTGAGCAGGAAGTGATCTATAAACAGCAGAAGAGGTCCAGAGGTGCCCGAGGAGACGGCCCTGCAGGCGGGAACAAACTCCTTACTGGTTGATTTTTATGGGCAGATTCTTGGAAGTTTCTGATCACAGACCATAATCATGCAGACACACAGACCTAAAAAAAATCCTACATAAAAAAAAAAGGGACTACATTTCTGTATTTAAAAATACAAAGACGTTAAAAGTAAAGTCGAGCATTCTCATGTTTAGCTAATCGTCGGCATACGTAACGGTACTGTGGCATGAAGGGAGGGGAGGAGTTACAGTGAGAGCAGGTGGAGGTAGCACCTCACATTGGCCTTGATCCAGAACAGAACCTGGACCCATACTCGAATCAATACAGATACTGATCAAACTGGAAGAAGACCAACCTGAAGGTGTTACCCTGTTCCTACCTCGCCCACTCAGCTCGCCTGCAGGACGGTTAAAACCACAGACAGCAGCAGCAACTGTCGACATCTGGAAAACATCTGCAGGTCGACAGTCTGAGGAGTCGCTGCTGCTGCACAAGTGGGTAAGGTCTATGATGTTACACATCTACCTGCAGCTGAGCTTTCTTACATTAAATCTTCAGAACACCGCTCATCATCCTCATCAGGAGCTAAAGGTTATTTGCTGTACAAGACCAAGTAGAGAATCCGTCCTCCCCCTCCTCCCTGGCTGGTTTGCAGCCGCTGTCCCTGCTGCAGTCGCAGCCTCTCTTCGAGGATCCCGGAGGCCGTCACACTGCGGTGGAGCGTCTGTTCTGGAAGAGCTGCTCGACGACCGTGGAGTCAGCCAGCGTGGAGATGTCGCCCAGGTCCTGCTCGTCGCAGGCGATTTTGCGAAGCAGCCGCCTCATGATCTTCCCTGCAGACGGAGAGAAAGCACCAACAAAGTCAAACACAGGTGAAACTTCGAAAGAGCAGGAGTAGCTACAGGTGAGACGACCGGTAACCAACGAGGTAAGGTAAGGTAAAAGCACCACAGAGTCTGTGAGGAAACGTAAGAGACAGACGTACAGACTGTAACCAAACACGTCCTCGACTGTTGATTTCTTACGCAGTAAGACGCACAGAAACCTCTCAAACTGCTCCTCAGTTAAAGCCACGACTCTGAACTCCCAACCTGCAGGTTTGAGCTTCATTTGTTCTGTTTCAGGTGCTTCCTTTTGTTGACCACCTCTCACCCTCATTTTAAACAGTTACATCAATTATCGCCCGTTAAGGGACGGGTACAGCACACGTGGTACAGGAAAACCTGTTTCCTGTACCACGCGGTCGAAGGGATGGACGTGTAGCTCCAGGACACTGATGGTGGAAACCTCTGCATAACTGCAGGTCTGAAGAAGCTTGATGTGACATCAGCCACTGCTTAGACACATTTGGCCGTCACCATCTTGGTTCTTTATTTAAACACCCATGTGATCCACGCTGCACAAACATATTGACCTGTCAATCAAAAGGTAGCCCCGCCCTAAATCTACCCCTCTGTGACTCTAATGGGATCATACTCTCCAACCTAATGCAGCACCATCTAAAACCAATGGCTCAGACTCATCAGGACAGCGTTTACTGGGTGGAGCCTCAGACTACTATCCGCAGACTCGCCCCCTGCTGGACATTAGAAAGAATGCAGGTTTAAGGTTTCACTTTTCAGACTCAGAAGTTTTGCAAGTCTTCGCTGGCCCAGTGCTGAAGTGGCCCTCCTCAGTTACAGCCAGCAGAGTTTGCTGTTACAGAGCGACCCGAGTCCTTCACGATGCCTCGCTCCTCATATTTAACTTCAGGTGAGTTTGTCCTCTTCCCCCAGACTACATTCAAGAAGGCGACTCTCCAGAGAGGAGGCAGAAACAGCAGAGGGCCGGGTTCAGAAATCCATGTGAACGCTCACTTTTCAATAATCGGCAAACCTTTAAATCCCCAACAAGCATCTGCATGTTTTTCATTACCGGATCTGGTTTTGGGCAGTCCCGGTGCATTCTGGATGTAGTCCGGCGTGGCGATGGCGCCAATCTTCTCCCTCACTGTGAACACAAAACAAACTGCATCAGACTCACAGCTAACAGGGTCCACACAGCAAAGAGGACAGACGCTCTTAAAGCTGCCTCAGACCTCCTGACGTCACTCCTCCCTTTGCCCACCTTGTTTTTTGAGCTCCGCCTCCAGCGTGCTGTTATACGTCACGCCGTCGTTGAGGGTCACGAAGCAGTAGAGGCTCTCTCCTTTGACGGGATGAGGTCTGCCCACCACGGCGGCCTCGGCAATGGCCTCGTGCTCCACCAGAGCCGACTCCACCTCTGCCGTACTCAACAAGTGACCTGGAGGGAAATGAGGTCACCTTTACACTCACCTCTTCACCAGGTATCATCTTTATCCATCAGACTCGACAGAAGACAAAACACACAAACGAAGAAAACCAAAAAAACGACGAGTTTTAAAATATACGCGATGAGAAAGAAGCAGTCTCAGCTGATTAAACCACATTTCATACACAGCTGATCAAAGTGTCTTCATTACTTAGAGAAAAGTTTTCTGTATAAAAAAACAGATAAAGTCACATCTTTGCGCCCTAAAACATTAGGATACATCTGCATTTATTTCCCTGTGACGTTCATTCACTGCTTTTCATCAACCAGGTAAAAAAAATTATTTATTCTTCTGAATGTTAAATTTTCCTCAAATGATTAATAAAAACCTCTAACAGTCAAATAACCACTTAATCAGTCTGTTAGTGTGAACTTTGACCCCAAAAAACAGTTTATTAATGTTAAAGTTCAGAACCAGACGAGACCCAAAAGGTGTGAAATAAATTACAGAAAGTGAACTGAACACTGTAATTAAAATAAAAATATACAAAATAAAATTTATTTTTACTTCGTCGATGCCTCAAAATATTAACACAATAAAATCCCTGCAGCCCCGTCTGTGCACGCTGTAATCTGCATAGCAACCGCTGCCGAGGAAAAATAAAGTCATGCTTACACACACACACACACGCGCACACACACCAGCATTACTACCCTCCACAGCTTCAGTAAGAACAAGGATGGATGGGGGAAAGCGAAACAGCGCCCTCTTGTGGTCAGACAGATGATTAACAGATGTGGGGTTCAGGTTCTCAGGCTCCTGTCTCATCTGAAAATCAGAGGAAAAGCAGCAGCTGATTGGTCGCATGCGTTACCTGAGACATTCAACATGTCGTCTATCCTCCCTGTTATCCAATAGTAGCCGTCCTTGTCTCTACGGCAACCTGCGGGATGGAAAATGAAGGTGTCGGGATTAAAGTTTAACTTGTGTTTAAATGATTTACTGATAAATATTACTGACGGTGTCTCTCACAGATACACCATCATAAAATCTAAGCTGTCAGGCTGACCAATACAAACAGACTTACTGTGAACATAAAGGTCACATAAAGGTCACATTTGTGGATTTTTATGGTGTTCAGATCGAACATGAAGCCAAGTTCTACAAACAGTCGCTGCAGAAACATCAGTCTGACTCAAAAACCTCGTTTCTTTGTGTGAAAGGGACAAAAGCCTCTCAGCTGAGACTCTCCCACAGACTCGATGATGCTGATGTATGGAGAGAAAATTGACTCAAAATGTTTGTGTGTCTGTAATGCTGGACTTGTGCGTAACTTGCTGGATTTGTAATTTTTTGTAATACACGAATCACCTGATACACATGGACAAAACTAAAGTTACGACTGCACAAAGTTTTTGAGACACATTTCACGCTTCCGGAGAGCTCCCAGATTCCTGTGTAACTTGGTGCGTTTAAATGCTGGTGCAAAGCTGGGTCATCTGAGTATTGTTCGGGGTTTCTCTGTTAGCTAGAACTCTTCTTTATGTGAGCTAAGCTACTTCAGCTGTTGGTAGCCAAGACAGTACAGCTTAACCAAGATCAGTGGGTATGTATCTAAGCATTACAAAACAATATGAACAATTTAGAATGTTATTGTTTGAACTTGACAGTGTCATGGCCCTATGTTGCAAGTTGCATTGGCAAAATAAAAAAACCTGGGATGGCGATAATATTTGTTAATATTGTCAGGTGCAATATATGGATATCTTTTTTACTTCTCTGTGTCCTTGAGCATTTTTTTCAATGTGTCCAGTGTGACTATCTGCTGCAAAATGCAAGTTCAGAACACTTGGAATTTATTAGCAAACAATTATTGCATGCTTAACAGTCCTGTGCGATATGGATATTGCACACACTGATATTGCAATGTTTTATACACATTTTGTGTTTCCATTTTTTTTATTTTGCCAATGCAACTTGCAAAATAGGGCCATGACACTGTCAAGTTCAAACAATAACATCCTAAACTGTTCATATTGTTTTGTAATGCTTAGATACATACCCACTGATCTTGGTTTCTCTCCATTGTATGAAATTAGTGTCAGCAAGTCCTTCAAAACACAAAAATAAACGTTTGCTTTAAATGACGCATTACACTATCAAGAAACTAGGCAACTTATTACAAGTTTGGTATTATATACAGTATTTTGGTACAATGGAAATATAATTTGACTATATAGACAGAACACAAATTCAATTAATAGGATGGCACAACTTAACACACTCAACGTGAAGACAACTCCAGATATTTAGACTAAGCTGTTCGGAAAACCCCTCATCAGTGAGACTAATCGAAAAAGCCTGGCTGAATTGATTAGATGTTTAGAGATACCTATGGTATACCATCTGTACCCATGGCAACAGGCCATGTGATCTGACAAATTCTGATTTACTCTTCCAGGGTGATGAGAACTTCTTTAAAATGTTACTTACAAGAAGCTTAGTAATACTGTAACTTGTAAAGGAACTGTTACTCACATCAAATCCTCAAAAGTTGATGTAAGCTGATTACCTAAAACATAATAAATGTCTTCCAGCATTGATGACTGAACCTCCATTCTTCCAAAACTGTGTCTTCATTGTGTTCATGTACATTTGTGAACAGTGTATATATATATATATATATGGGGGGATTCCTAAGACATGTTGGTCGACATCATAAGAATATCTGAGCCTGGAGATAAAATTAGAGATAGCTTTCATAGATCTGGAATGTACTGTCTTAAGCTGTACTGTCTTAGCTACCAACAGCTGGAGTAGCTTAGCTCACATAAAGAAGAGTTCTAGCTAACAGAGA
>JAMQGT020012513.1:0-39721 GCA_024447675.2 Pterophyllum scalare | reverse complement strand
GGCCCAATAATATTGCACGCCCCACTTTTCAGTTTTTTATTTGTTAAAAAAGTTTGACACATCCAATAAATTTCATTCCACTTCACGATTGTGTCCCACTTGTTGTTGATTCTTCACAAAAAATTAAAATTTTATATCTTTATGTTTGAAGCCTGAAATGTGGCAAAAGGTTGAAAAGTTCAAGGGGGCCGAATACTTTCACAAGGCACTGTATAAACTGAGGATTGTTACCAGTGTGCAGAAGCTACTTGTGTGTTATGCACCAAGTATGCACATTGGGTGTAAGAGAAAGCATTAAATATTTTTTCAAATGAAATTAAATAGTATTTCAAAAAGTGACACTCTGAACAAATGTGCTTTCCCAGCACTGAAGGTGTGATGCAGTGAATGTGAGACTTACAGGAACCGGCAGCACCAGCTCTGTGTTTCCAGCCAGGTCGGCTATGTGGCGATACAGGGGGACTTCTTTCTCTGCTGCGCCAGCTTTACAGATCGCTAGGGACACTCCCAGGATGGCGTTAGCCCCAAACTTAGCTGTTTGACAGGCCATGAGAGAGGATGTGACGGGTGTTAATATCCACAGTGTTTTACTATTTCATTCTTACTGGGAAAATATGTGCCCCTTCATGCCACATCCCTAGAAATAAAGTTTTAGGTTTAAGTAGTTCTGGACGATTTGGCAATTCTTAATTGGGGTTTGCAACTTTTGCTCATGTATTTATTTATTCTTACTGTATCGTTTTGTAACCACAGCCTATTACACTGGGAAATGAAGAGAATGCTTAAGTGCCAAAAACTGCAATTCCCCTAATGCCCACTTCAGGCTGGCACCACAAGTGAGTCAATACCCATTGACCCGCATGTTAAAAGTCCAACCTTACGGGAAAAATAAACATGTTTACAGCCTGTCTATAACACAGGGGCGTGGCCTCTTTGACTGACAGTTTTTCACATTAATCACACATATTCTAGATTTAAAAGCAGGTCCTATTTTAATTAATTTTTTCTTTTTCCCTTTGATCTTACATGTTATCACACAGTATGTGATTTACATTCTTTTGTCTTTTGCTTTAATTAAAAAAAAAGATAAACTTCATTCAATTATAAAACCAAATCCCCTAAACCGTAGCAGTATTTTGATCAGCAGCTCGCTATTTTTTTAACTTTACAGTTTAAAAAAAAAAGTTCAGTTTGGTGTAAAAGAGAGTAAAGAAAAAAATGTTTTCAGTCTTGATGTGATATTGTTTGTTACATTCAGCTGCAGTTCAGTCTGACAGGGTTCCATGCTGGCTGAAATTACTTTCTCATGAACGATGTAACTTTGAGGGCTGCTCACACCGCTGCCTGGAATGACGACTTAATATGACTATAAATTATAATAAATGAGCGCTGCATTTGTTTATGAAGGATGTGAGCTTGCGTTGATCGTGCCAACGTCTGTTTAGAGCATTAATCTCTTTGCTCAGTCTGTATTTATGCCTCTCGTTGCAAGGCGAAGCACTTGGTGCCTCTGTTAATAAAGCATTTTTTAAATGTGTGTGACTTCACGAGTGGATGCTGCAGGAATGGGGAGATTTCCAGCTGGCGGCTCGAGCCTGATGATGTGCTGTTAGTCATCTCGACTTGCTCCCGTGATGTTTCAACTCACATTTGTTTTCTGTGCCGTCCATCTCGATCATCATGTTGTCCAACTGCTCCTGTTCCACCACACTAACGCCCTGCAGACAGACAAATACAGAAAAATAACTGGAGATTACAGATAAACAGATATTACAGCATTATATTCTCAAGTCACACATGCTTTAAAAAGTAAATAAGTGTCAAATGAAATTTATAGTGCTGCTCACTGATGAGTATCACTCTGTCCTTACACAGTGTAACCATGTAAATATTAAGATCAAGGTTAGCGTTAAAATAAAAACTGCCATGTTAAGTCTGCATTAAAACACTAATTACTCAGGCTCATTGGAGGAGAGAAGAGCTGGATGATCATGCTTTATCATTCAGAGATTATCCGATTCCACCTATATGACATATTGGAACATTTACCGAACATTAAAACCAATTATTGGAGTTAATACATTATCAATATGGTACTTAAATCAGAGCATAAACTGAGACACATTAATGTGTGCAGTTTTTATTACGTAACTGGAGAAGACATTCAGGACAAATGACCTCAACTAAATTTCCCTTTATAGGGAACCAATTATACTTATTTCCAGAATCTCCATAATTTCATCCTAGAGCAGTTTTGCATGATGCAAAGGTCAAAATAATCCTTATCTATCATGTAACAACACCCTCAGTTCATCTTCTGTCTGAAACAAGCCGTTTTGGCTCCTTTCTCCCTCCTTTTAAGCCAGCTTCAGTCTGATTGGGTGTTGCTCATAAACAGAGGGTGGAGCATCTGTGCCCGAGATCACCTTATTCAAGCTATCCTGTTTCACTCACATCATACAGAGATATGAGTAGAAAAAAGCTGCAGTGGTCTGGGTGTTTAGAACAGTCTTCAGGGATCACCTGTCTGTACCCAACCTCATTGGAAATAGCACCCATGTTTAATACTAGCACAGCATTGTAACACTGTATTTATATATATATATATATATATATATATATATAAATGTATATGCAGCTTGTAGCTGAAAGCATTTTGAGTGGCCAGTAAGATTATTAAACCACTAAATGAACCAGTGCATGACAGAAAATAGCAGGTCTGCTTTAAAATCTGAGTACAATATGTTTCTTGAAAACTGACTTTAGTAAAACCTGCATGAACTCACTATTTTGAGTGACAAAATTGTGAGGGTTTTTTTTAGGCCTTCTGAGAATTTAAGCACGTACATGAACTTAGATCCTTAACTATGATTACTGGAAAGTGATTTCCTACTTACAGAAGCTAGAAGGGCTGGAGCCAGAGTATCATTGATGTGCCCAACTGCCTTCAAAACACCTGAAGTAGACGAAGAAGGAAATCAGAGAGACAGTCAGAAAAAGGGTGAACGCATGAAGTAACCATAATAAAAAAAGGTTAAATTGCAGTATAATTTTCATTTTGCACCAATGTGAAATTTACTGTGTTGGCTCAAATAAGTGGGTTTCTTTATTTCAGGGTTAAGGAAATTAATATAGGCATAATAGCTGTTTTAAAGTCAGTTTAAGTTAGTCACCAGTAAAAGTGACTTGTTCCTGCAGGACTTTATGAAGGTTTTTGAAGAAAACATGTCCAAACATGTCTACACTGCAGAAATGATTCTGTTGGGAAATTACACCTGTGTCACAGGCAAGAAATTAAAGAACCTCTGAAAAACTGTCCTCCATTCTTTAAAGGTTTCTGAATGAAAACAAAGGTTTGCATGTAGCGGCTTGAATTATTATATAATAACAGACTCTGACTTAATTGCAGTTACTTTTGTTGGTATATAACATTAAAAAAAACAAAACTGTTTTATATCCTTATTTTGTGTTGGTTTGTGAGGTTTTTTATAAAATCAAAATTGATCATTTTGCACCTTTGTTATGATGTAAATGCAGCAATATTCAGGTCTCTGGATCTGTTAAGTTGGATTTAATTAATTAATTAATTTTTGCCCGCTTGTGGTCATAATTATTGAATGCAGCTTTAAGTTTTCATTGAATACAAGCTCAGCTGAGGAATCTTCATACCTTTGCCCTTGAATCGACTCTTATCTCCATCTCGAAGCTCCAGAGCCTCATAGATCCCTGTGGAGGCTCCACTGGGCACCGCAGCCCTGAATAAACCTGGAGGACAAATAAAAAGAGAAAAAATTATGCCACAAATATGTTGTCCCCAAGCCTTGTGTTATATCATAATCATCCCTTTAGTTGATGCATAAATGGTCTTAGCTTCAGTCTTCCTTTTAGAGGTCAGATGAAGGTCGTCTGATGTCAGAAACAACTGTTTTGGACCACCAAGATTTCCATTTTTTTAGTTAATTTCTATAATAATGAGCTTGAGCTGATTTCCTGATAGCTACGTTATTTTCTTCCTGTGACATTTGCAGACAGGCTCTTAGTGGTCACCTTTTTCTGTGCAAAGGTCCACTTCAACAGTGGGGTTTCCACGGGAGTCCAAGATTTCCCTGGCAACGATGCTGACAATCGACATCCTGAAAGACACAGAAAAGAAAAACATGCCACTATTAACGGTTTGAAGTTATTACCTTATTTATCTGTATGAGACCAAAACATGGAGACAAAACACAGAAAACTTAATGGAAGGGTTGGTTTTTACAGCGAACACACACACACGCACACACACACACACACACACTGCACGCAAAGCTACTTCATCCTGTCATGTTTTTATTATCTGCATCCTCGTGTATCCTGAATACTGAATGGCTGGATTGAAAAAAGAGCTTTTATATAATTCTGGAGATTATAAATGCAGTTTGTGCAGTAAGACCCTCAAATAATGTCAGAATACAGGTACTGTACCCTGTACATGCATTAAGAGCAGCTTTAGACGAGAGCAGCATGAAATCTGCACCATCTCCAAATCTGATTACATCACATGTACGTGTACAAAATGCAGATAAAGAAAGACGTGAATAGGCCCCAGTAAAGGGTTACTTTGAACCATTTCTTATCGAGTGCCCACACATGTTTTAATAGAAACTAAAGTAGAACATATCGATGAAGCTTTATATATTTTAAGTAGAAAGAAAGTGTAAGCAGATTTTGGTGGGCATGACCTGAGGTTCAGTGACCACACCTTCTGACCCTTATTTGAGGACCTTTTTTTAAAAAAAAAATCTGCTGATGGCACCCATAATTCTTATATAACCACCCAGTATTGATTAAGTGGAATAAAGAAATCTGTGGGAACTGTGTGAAGACATGAGATCCTGCCATCTTTACAAGACCAAAAACAGTGAATGGAGTAAATCCAGGTGGCGCCTGCTGCAGATCTGCATAAAGGTCCATGGAATTGTCAAAACCATGGGCTCTTCAATCAGATTCTAGATAATTGGCATAAAGGTGCTTTAGTGCTCAAGCTTCCCAAAAAGTGGGTACCACTCGGCACTGAAGGGTTAATCTGGGTTTTTCTGAAGGGTTTTCTCTTTTTTGATCATTTAACACCATCATCATGTAGTATGATCAGATTTGGAGATGGTGATTTCCCAAAGTAAAACATCAAAATATAATTTGAATTATGTTTTATTTACATTACCTTCATTCTTCCAACCACTGATTTCTTTAAGTTAACTTTTAAAAAGGCACCTTTAAAATAAATAAAATAAAGTAGAAAAAAGGATTTGGAGGGCCATCAGTCTAAACTTGGTACAGCTTTTGTAGGCTTCTACTGCTGCTGTTTACTGCTGCGTCCCGTATCCCAGGAGAGGGCTCTCGGAAAATCTTTCAGTGCTGCTGCAGGAAGGATGCTCCTCTGTGAGCAAGCTGACACTTATAAAACCTACATGAGCATTCGCCTAAATAGGTCAACGCAGCCAACCCTTTTGTTCTGCTTGTTTTTGGACCTTTGTGCTGTGAAGCTGCAAGAATTATTTGGTCAGTGTGATAAGTCAGAGTATTCTGCCATTTTTGTTGTTGGTTTTTGAGTGTTTTTTTATTATTATTATTATTATTATTATTATTATTATTATCATCATCATTTTAAAGTGAGAGGTCAACAACCACATTTACCAAGTTCATCATTTTTGATTTTTTTTAGTGAGTTTCTGAGTTTTATAATGAGCCTTGTGGAGCCCTGCCACAGGTTCCTGCCCAGGGTGCACCCTGCCTCTCACACTCTGATGGCTGGGATGGGCTCCAGCCCCCCTTTGACCCTGAACTGGATAAGCATAAAAAAATGGATGGGTTGATGGAAGAAGTAAATATTAATGCCTGCATGCTTCTTATGTGTAACTGATGTAGTTAGTGGAAAGAAAATAGCTCCTTCATGAAACTGGTCCCATCAAGGTTTGGATATTTATTTTATTTTTTGTAAGTTCTCTGACCAAACTGAAATAAATTCACAATAATGCTAAAAGCCAGCAATAAACCGAGACAAAACACAAGACCCCCAAAAAACAAAGGAAAGAACGGTTCAGGAGGGGCCACCCAGGCCCCAGAGTCCAAAAAAAACCACAGAGTCCAGAAGAAAACAAGGCAGGAGGGGCCACCCAGGCCCCAGTGTCCAAACACAAAGAGTCCACCCCAGAACAGGGAGGCCGACCGCGCACCCAGCGGCGGCGGCGAGGAAGAGGAGCAGACGACGGGGGCGGCCGACCGCGCACCCAGCGGCGGCGGCGAGGAAGAGGCGCAGATGACAGGGGAGGCCGACCGCGCACCCAGCGGCGGCGGCGACAAAGAAGAGGAGCACCAGGCGACGAAGGGGGAGGCCGACCGCGCTCCCAGTGGCGGCGGCGATGAGGAAGAGGAGCACCAGGCGACGAAGGGGGAGGCCGACCGCGCTCCCAGCGGCGACGAGGAAGAGGGGCACCAGGCGACGAAGGGGGCAGCCGACCGCGCTCCCAGCGGCGGCGGCGAGGAGGAGGAGCAGACGATGGGGGCGGCCGAACGCGCACCCAGCAGCGGCGGCTGAGGAAGAGGCGCAGACGACGGGGGAGGCCGACCGCGCACCCAGCGGCGGCGGCGACGAAGAAGAGGAGCACCAGGCGATGAAGAGGGAGGCCAACCGTGCTCCCAGCGGCGGCTGCGACGAAGAACAACAGCAGGAGCAGGGGAGGCCGAACGCGCTCCCAGCGGCGGCGGTGGCGAAGAAGAGCGGGGCCCCCTGACGGTTTGGACGGAGCGGGACCCTCGGGCGGACGGCCGCGTGGCATGCGGCGGCGGCGAAGAAGAGCGGGGCCCCCTGATGGCTCGGACGGAGCGGGACACTCGGGCGGAGGGACGCGTTGCATGCGGCGGCGGCGAAGAAGAGCGGGGCCCCCTGACGGCTCGGACGGAGCGGGACCCTCGGGCGGACGGCTGCGTGGCATGCGGCGGCGGCGAAGAAGAGCGGGGCGAAGGAGCTGAGGGGACAGAGGACGAGGTGAGCTGAGGGGACTGAAGGGACCGAAGCTGAGGGGACTGAAGGGACCAATAGCTGAGGGGACTGAAGGGACCGAAGCTGAGGGGACTGAAGGGACCGAAGCTGAAGGGACTGAAGGGACCAAAGCTGAGGGGACTGAAGGGACCAAAGCTGAGGGGACTGAAGGGACTGAAGGGACCAAAGCTAAATGGACTGAAGGGACCAAAGCTGAAGGGACTGAAGGGACCGAAGCTGAGGGGACTGAAGGGACCGAAGCTGAGGGGACTGAAGCTGAAGGGACCGAAGCTGAGGGGTACCGAGGGGACCGAAGCTGAGGGGACTGAAGGGACCAAAGCTGAAGGGACTGAAGGGACCGAAGCTGAGGGAAGACTGAAGGGTCTGAAGGGACCAAAGCTGAAGGGTCCGAAGGGACCAACGCTGAAGGGACCGAAGGGACCAATGCTGAAGGGACCGAAGGGACCAACGCTGAAGGGCACTGAGGGGACTGAGGGGACCAAAGCTGAGGGGACTGAAGGGACCGAAGGGACCGAAGCTAGGGGACTGAAGGGACCGAAGGGACGGGGAGCTGAAGGGACCGAAGGGACCGAACGCTGAAGGGACCGAAGGGACCAATGCTGAAGGGACCGAAGGGACCAACGCTGAAGGGACCGAAGGGACCAACGCTGAAGGGACTGAGGGGACTGAGGGGACCAAAGCTGAGGGGACTGAAGGGACCGAAGGGACCGAAGCTGAGGGGACTGAAGGGACCGAAGGGACCGAAGCTGAGGGGACCGAAGCTGGACCGAAGGGACCGAGTGAAGGGTCCGAAGGGACCAACGCTGAAGGGACCGAAGGGACCAACGCTGAAGGGACCGAAGGGACCAACGCTGAGGGGACTGAGGGGACTGAGTGAGAGGGAGCTGGAGCTACAGCTGGCTGAGAGGGAGCTGGAGCTACAGCTGGCTGAGAGGGAGCTGGAGCTACAGCTGGGCGAAGGGGAGCTGGAGCTACAGCGAGAGGGGGTCGAACGGAGTGGTAGGTGAGGGAGTTGCCGGTGCCAAAAACAGTCCGCCCACACGAAAACCCTGCGGTTTGGGCGGGGGGGGGTGAGCGGCGTCGCCGAGGACCTCGTAATGATGCGGGTCCTCCTCGAGCCAGGCGAGAGCCGCGGTACCTGTCCGTCTCTGCGGGGTCCATTGTGGTCGCGTCGTTCTGTCATGGAACAGCTGTGTGGCAGGCAGGAAGAAGGAAGGACCCCAATGCAGAACACGCCGGACAGAGGTAAGGGGGGTGACACAGGTTTATTGAGAATTAGCCAGGAAACAAAGACAAAACTTAACACGGTGCCAAGCAGGGTGACACACAACTAGGGAGCACAGATCGGGGAACAACGGCGGGGAACACGGAAGGGCACAATGAAGACGACGCGACAAGGAACGGAAGAAAACGGAGGGCTTAAGAACACATGAGGGCAATCGGGGCAAGAGAAAACAGCTGGACACAACAGGTGAAGCAAATAAGGCAAACAACAGAGGGGAGCAAAACCAAACACAACGCGCAGGGACTACAAGACTACCAAAATAAAACCGGAAGGGACAGGACCAGGAACACGCAGAACATGACACAGGGGGGAAACACCAGGGACCAAAGAAAACAAGGAATCAAAAACAGGGAAAAATAACTGAAAACACTGGGCCACAGGCCCAGGACCATGACAGTAATGGCACACAATGGAGAGCACGCTTATAATTACCATTTACATGATCTGCACTGCTTGTCATTGGTGTGTTGCTATCTATTGTCAGGTCTCCTTTACTTTCAGAAAGAATGGTCTGGTGTCCCCTCTGTTAAAGGAGGTAATGAAGGATGCACTGAAGCTCCTCTTCCTTAGTATTCAGAGAACTGAACAAACTCTTATTATCACTAAACCTCATGGTTATCTTTTTATGTTCATTCTGTTGTGGATAAATTAGACCCCAGACTCAGACATCCTTTGAAAGTGATCTTTTCAATTTTCCAACCCGTTTTAGAGCCAGTGGAGAGAAGCCAGCACTGTGGTGATGTGATACCATCTGCTAAAACCAGAGAGGAGCTGAGCTGCTGCACTCTGAACTATAGATGGAGGCGAGAGAGGGACTTCTTGTGCAAACTGGAGAGGAGGAGGTCGCAGTAGTCAAGCAAATCATAGAATGTGATTATCACAATTTAAATATCTGCTTTAGCTTTTAGAGCAGTTTAAAAGAGATGGCCTACCAAGAACCCAGAGAATCTCTTTTACTGACATGTCATTCTTAGGTGTACCCTTAGCAGCTGAACTTCTCCACACCACAAGATTAAAAATGTATTCCTTCACTTTGATGTTCAATTTTTAATTTCTGTATCACTGTGACATTATTACCATAACCTCCAGAGCTTTTGGAGCTCTCATTAATTCTATTCTCCTCTGTGGGTGTTTCCCCTCTTTCTTCTCATTGACAGTCCAGGCACTCACTGCTGTAACTGCAGTAATACATCAGAAAAGGGGCCTTTTATGCCATCCTCATCGCTCCGTACTGTATGAATACTTTATTGATCTGTGAGCTAAATCTGGCTCACCGCTAGCTTGCAGAAACCTGGCATGAGGCAGTCCTCTCCAAATGCACTGACAGGAAGATGGAGGCTCAGGTAGGAAGGGCTGTCCACTCCTTCTCTTATCTCTCTGCTGTGCATTAGTCAAAGCAATATTATCTCCCTCACTTACAAAATTATAAATAAGGTACAGTAACATTATTTCAGAAGGTACAGCAATTACATTAATGAATGCACAATAAAGGGAATCTATTGATGTCACTTGTTTTTCAATCTTTGAAAGATAGAAGCCATTTCCAGGTCTGATTCCATGCAGTGTGCAACTTCCTCTGGAAATCTACAGGGGTTGGACAATGAAACTGAAACACCTGGTTTTAGACCACAATAATTTATTAGTATGGTGTAGGGCCTCCTTTTGCGGCCAATACAGCGTCAATTTGTCTTGGGAATGACATATACAAGTCCTGCACAGTGGTCAGAGGGATTTTAAGCCATTCTTCTTGCAGGATAGTGGCCAGGTCACGACGTGATGCTGGTGGAGGAAAACGTTTCCTGACTCGCTCCTCCAAAACACCCCAAAGTGGCTCAATAATATTTAGATCTGGTGACTGTGCAGGCCATGGGAGATGTTGAACTTCACTTTCATGTTCATCAAACCAATCTTTCACCAGTCTTGCTGTGTGTATTGGTGCATTGTCATCCTGATACACGGCACCGCCTTCAGGATACAATGTTTGAACCATTGGATGCACATGGTCCTCCAGAATGGTTCGGTAGTCCTTGGCAGTGACGCGCCCATCTAGCACAAGTATTGGGCCAAGGGAATGCCATGATATGGCAGCCCAAACCATCACTGATCCACCCCCATGCTTCACTCTGGGCATGCAACAGTCTGGGTGGTACGCTTCTTTGGGGCTTCTCCACACTGTAACTCTCCCGGATGTGGGGAAAACAGTAAAGGTGGACTCATCAGAGAACAATACATGTTTCACATTGTCCACAGCCCAAGATTTGCGCTCCTTGCACCATTGAAACCGACGTTTGGCATTGGCACGAGTGACCAAAGGTTTGGCTATAGCAGCCCGGCCGTGTATATTGACCCTGTGGAGCTCCCGACGGACAGTTTTGGTGGAAACAGGAGAGTTGAGGTGCACATTTAATTCTGCCGTGATTTGGGCAGCCGTGGTTTGATGTTTTTTGGATACAATCCGGGTTAGCACCCGAACATCCCTTTCAGACAGCTTCCTCTTGCGTCCACAGTTAATCCTGTTGGATGTGGTTGGTCCTTCTTGGTGGTATGCTGACATTACCCTGGATACCGTGGCTCTTGATACATCACAAAGACTTGCTGTCTTGGTCACAGATGCGCCAGCAAGACGTGCACCAACAATTTGTCCTCTTTTGAACTCTGGTATGTCACCCATAATGTTGTGTGCATTGCAATATTTTGAGCAACACTGTGCTCTTACCCTGCTAATTGAACCTTCACACTCTGCTCTTACTGGTGCAATGTGCAATTAATGAAGATTGGCCACCAGGCTGGTCCAATTTAGCCATGAAACCTCCCACACTAAAATGACAGCTGTTTCACTTTCATTGTCCAACCCCTGTAATTGTATAGAAGTCTATGAGAAAGCCACCTCACTCCTCATCAGTTTATGGTCAAATATGCTTCACGGTATGATTTACGGTGAGCGTGCGGTCCAAAGCAGCAATTTTCAGGATTGAAAAATTAAGTCTGCACTTCCTTAAATGGCCACTTTAAGCTGGCTCCAAGAGTAACTCACAGATTTCTGTTATATGAATAGTATTATGCTGATATATCAACGTTATGGTACTCTAATAGATGTATGCAGTAATTTACTGTAAATTCATTTGCAGGAAACATTTCCTTCATGTAAATTTTACTTACTGTAAAGTTACTATAAACTTAACTTATTGGCACCCAGCTGCAGTAAAGTTACTGAAAAATTACAGCAACCTCCAGTCAAGTAGGCTACTGTGTTAAAATGCTTAACTTCACTTAGAACCTGGTACAATAGATACTTTTGATCTCTCACTGTACTTTATAAAGGTCATCATTATTAGGGTTGGTGCCTCTTTCATCAATCAGTGCAAATGTGAGCAACCTTTAGCTGTAGAACATCCCATCTGAAAATGTCTGTGCTCCAGTTGTATGAAATTCCTCTTCTTCACCCATACATTTATTGGCTGTAGTTTGCAAGCTGATAGCTGAGCACTCCACCCTTCTTTCCAAATATGTTCACTTCTGTGTTCACTTCTGGCTCCAGAAGAACAGCATGGCTGTGGCCAAAATGCTAAGATTAAGGGCTCAAAACCAGTGGTTCCTTCCGCTTAGCGTACAGTCTCAGGGTGCTGGATTTGGGGTGACTATATATATATATATATATATATATATATATATATATATATATATATATATATATATATATATAGTATAATATATAATATATTTTTGTGTTTTGTTATTTCCCCTGGTATTTTTTTGACTCACATCCTGAGTGCAAACACTCAGTTTATGTAAAGCCTGAAACATCCGACAGCATTTGTTTGTTTTCTTATTCCATGTGCCATTTTCCTTCATGAGTTTCTTTTAACCCAACGCAATGTCACATTCCTCTTCTTGTCCTTTGACTCCTTCATTCAGCACTCCTCTGTCGTCACATTCATGATTCCTCTGAGCAGCTCAAGAACATTACTTCCACCCATTTTTACTTCACCGTTGATTTATTACTGCATTTATTTACACTCGTGAGTGACAGGAGATAAAAGTGTAAAGTGTACTCAGCAGAAGTGGAAGCAGATAAGGTGCCACCAGCATGCTGAAGCATCAGCTCACTCAGGATGTGTGGGTGGTTTCATTGTTTCTTTTTAGAAGTTTTGGTGCTGTTTTGGAGCCCCACCCTGCCGTACTGCAGAGTTTTCCAAACACTTCCTCCCTGAGGTGAAGCAGCACTGCATGAGATGCTTTCCCAGAAATTTAGCAATTCCAGTTTTCATCAAAATTGTCAGGTAAAACAGAGTGGCTGCCTGAGGATTTAATCATAGCATTATTGTGTCAAGACTGTTTTAGATTTTTGCAGATATGTAGGTCTGATAGGGATAAGTGTGGCCCCCCAGTTATGGTTTCACTAAGTTTACCGTTTATTGCTTCCTACAGTCTGCAAATTAAAACAGATTTGTGCCTTAATGCATCTGGAAACGTAATTATGTTTATGTTTCATACATCCTTTTAGTATGAAACTATCTGAATGTCAGCCATGCATTAATAATCTCTATCTCCATGCACCCATCTCATATTCACACAAATGTTCTTCCCTCCTGATCTGTCACCACCTCAATAAAATTATCTCATTACACTCATTTCATCCCTCTTTCCTCTCCTCTGTTTTTCTCTCCATCTCGCCCGGTGCTCTTTGAGCACATTGCTGCATTACGTAAGCTCTACAGCAGCAGCAAAGAGAGCGAGAGAGGACACCCATGAACACACCTACCAGAGACTGCAGTGCTCAGCAGAAAGTATACCAGCACTAAAAAAAATAAAACACACTAACAGAGGGCGAGCCGGGGAGGGGATGGAGGGGTGGGGGGGATGAGGGCACGCAAGGGAAGAAAACAAGTAAAAAACATCAACTGTGTGTGTCTCTATATGTGGATAGAGCTTTTAGTGCATCAAAGGATGAGCGGTAAGAAATGACTGAAATTAGATATAAAGAAAACTATTAATAAAGGAGGACAGAGATTAGGGAGAGGAAGGATCAGGGGAAAGAAGATGAATCGTGGATGAAGGGACAAAGATGGAATGAAATGTGGGCTCACTGATCCACTGATTTGGTTTAATGAAACTGGATCTGACTGAAGTCCTGAAGATCCAGTTTACAAAAAAACACTGCATACCCATTTTCTCAAATGTCGTTTAATCTGACAAAATATTTAAAACAAGCAGATCTACAGATCTATCTCCTGTGCCTAGAATATAGAATCGAATGGAAGTATACAGCATTTCGAGGCTATACAGTAAACACATTTGCCAAACTGAAGAAGCTGTAAAGTCCCATTTGAAAGTCCTCAGACAGCTTAAAGGAACAATACTCAAAATGTTCCACAACCCAGAGCCTAAAGTGTAACTAATGTTCTTCCTGCACTCGTAGCAGCTGAAGACTTTGATGGCATTTCCCACTTCACAGCAGTTATTGCATGGTGCATGGCTAATGTAGCACCATCTGTTTGGGTATCTCCTACTCTTTGTGCTCATACATAGTGTATTTTATTCAAATAGCACCCACCGGGGCTGAAAAGTGAAGGCAGTACTTAAGTGCCAATAACTGCAGGTCATCTGATGGCCTTTAGACTGGCTCCACAGCGGAGTCAATCCCCACAGACTTCTATGTTAAAATGGCCGTTACAGCAGAAATAAATGTGTTTATAATGGTTTAAAGTGCCTTGAGTTGACTGTTGTTGTGATTTAGCACTATATCAATAACAGTGATTATCAGGATGTGACTTTCAGAGACAGGTGGTGTGAATAGGTAAATGCAGCTCCTACCTGTCTACCAGGCTTGTCTTTTGTAAACTGGAGTCAGTAAAACTGGACCTCCAATCATGTCTGTATTTTTGTGTAGTTTGGAGCATTTTCACTGTAATATCTGAAAAGTGGCCTGCCATGCACTTCATCATAGAAGTATGTGCTCCAGTTCTGGTGAGTGAAATGCCAACGTTTTATGTGTTTTATGTTGAATTGTGACGTGCCTTTACAGTGTGTTGCATAGACTGTATCTAAAAGATGGGCATAGCTACTGGGGCATCATCTAATGGCTAGTGAACTAAGTCTCAGCTAAGTGTCCCCATCTTGGTGTTTTGAAGCTGAAACCACGGGACCCTGCAAGTTCAGTCACATGATAAAGCATCCCCTGTTTTATCTCCCTGCTGCTTTAATGGGGGTCATAATTTTCAAAATGAACTCCATGATATGAAACTAGCAGTTGAGACCATAAAGGCATCGGGAAAGTGTTTACTGACATCACAAATCAAGGGATCTAAGGGCTGTTATCCAATAGACATCTAAACAACCTGACTTCTTTTTGAAGTTGAAGGAGTTGTCCCTACTCACCATTTGAAAGAATGCAGGTTGGCAACATCCATCTTTTATATCTTTTTATATTTTTACAGTCTGTGGATGCAGCTTGTAAACCAAGCTTGCTAGCATTAGCAAATAACTTAGCTTCTCAACCAATTATGATCAATTATTCTGGCACCAAAACGACGATGGTGATGGCCAAAAATGCCAAACTCAAGGGTTCAAATCAGGAGTGCACAAATTACTGGGTCATGCAATGTTGCTTACATCCATCTTTTATATACCGTCTATGATAAAAATGTACATTATAAAGTACTGCAAGTCTTCACAGCCTACAGCTGAGAAAACGCAGAGGTGCAAAGATAAGTATTTAGCTCTTTAACTGAAAATCCAAATGAATTAACAAGCCTATTTTTAAACACTTTCAGTTAATTTATATTCATAAATGATATATAAACAAAAACAATACAACATATGGAGTGGTTAGCAGATGGAAGTAGCAAAAAATGAAGGTACACATATGTAGAGGGAGAGAAAAAGGGACAGACAAAGGAATGAGTGCTAAAATGTGGCTTTAAATATATGCAAAGAGAAACAGAGAGAGACATAGAGAATGACCAGGAGGAAGGAGAGAGGGAGGGAGTGAAGGACAAAATGGAGAGTAAGTAGAAATGAGGGAGGGAGAAAAAGAGGGGAAAAGGGACAGAGATAAATAATTAAATGACTGTTTGGCTGGAGAAGAGAGGGGAGATGGAGGGATAATGGGAGGAGGAGGAGGAATGCTTGGAACAGAAGGCTGGTTATGGCACACAGTCGGGAAGTGAAGCAGTCTCACACATACTGTATGTAACAACGTGTACACACATGTAGCGTCAGCTGGCAATTATCACAGGTACTCACACACACTTAGCGTCCACCCACACGTCACACAGGTGGCCAGAGCTGCAGAAATCAAACACACATGACTGATACACCAGACCACAACATAATCAAACACACACACACTCCCACTGCCAAAACACACATGCTCTGTACAGCCATTTTCCAAGACATCAGAGTCATGTTTTTGTCAGTGCTGCCATATTAAAAGCCATCAAACAGCTACACACACAGTAAGGACTAATTGATTGTAGAATCACACAAACACATTCCCTCCAATAAGGCTGCATAAATCGAGTCCCCTGAATCCAAAAGGATCTCTGGATCCAGATTAGTTTGAGATATTTTCTTGGGAACATCATTGTTCATGATTGTCATGGTCATGGGTCCATTATGACTCAGCATCTTTATTTGTACTTAGTTTTTGATTTTGTTCTCCTCTTGAGTTTCCTTTGTTTCTATTCCTGGTTGTGTTTTTAGTTATGTTTTGATTTCTAGTTCCCCAGTGATTCATGTGTGTAGATTCTAGTCCCTTGTTTCATGTTTAGTTTCTTTTCCTGGTGTCTTGTGTTGTGTTTCCATTTTGTCACGTTCAGGTTCCCGCTGTGCATCAAGTCTGCATGGGTATCATGTTCGTGTTACTTCCTGTTTTATTTTGATAGTCTTCTTGTCCCTGTATGTTGTGCTTCCCCTATGTCATTAGTGTTATTTGGTTCACCTGTGTTCTCAGCTGTTTCCACTCCCCTCATCAGCCCTCTTGTGTATTTAATTCCTGTATTTCCTCTGCTGGTTGTCCTGTTTTCATCATTGTTTTGGCCAGTGTTGACTTCCGGTTGGCTGTGTGCCACCTGTCCTGGAGTCCTGCCCTTGCCCTTGCCCTTGCCCTTGCCCTTGCCCTTGCCCTTGCCCTTGCCCTTGCCCATGTCTAGTCAAGTTTTGGTCATTCTGAAGTTGCTGCCACTGGTTCTGTCCAGCCCTGCCTTCTGTTCTGCTTTGCCTGCTACAGCGATACATGACAGAAGGATGCACCCAGAATGGACCTTGCAGATACTGAGATGTACAGTGGCATTCGCCTGGCTCTGGGGGACCTGCCTGCTGGAAAGGTCCCCAGCGATGCCACTCACCTCCCCCGCCTAAGCCGCAGGTACTCGGAGTGGGCGGACTTTCCTCCCTCCAGCTGCTCACTCACCTGCCTCTCTGGTCACTAGCCCCTCTTTTCCTCTGCAGTAAACACAGAAATGGAGGAAGAAGAATTCCCAGCAGCGACTGAGAGATTTTTCTCCTGAGCAGTGCAGTTTAATGCCACAGCAGTCATTCGACTGCCTCATGGGATATCTTGGCCCTTCATCGCCGCAGCCGTGGAATTCAAAGTTATGATTACTGGTTACCAGCTTTCCTTGGCTGTTGGATTCCTTGCACAGGTTAGTGAGGAATTTTGTAGTCCCCACTCTACACCTTATTCCTCCCATGGAGACTGTTGCTTATATACTGACCAGAGAAGAGACCCCGAAAAGACAGGCATTCAGTCCCTGCACCCATTCTGTTCCCTCAGGTGGGAGTGGCCAAGGACAGGCCCACTCCTGCACCTGTATCTGTCTCTTGGGTTGGGGCAGCCCAGCCTCAAGAAGTAGCAGAGGGCCCTCATAAGCAGTCTAAGGAGACAACTGTGCGCCCTGCCGAATGGCCCGAGCTTTCTCTTTTGTCTTCAGCACCATCTCGTGTGTCGGCAGACTGCAACAGCCCCTGGCAGCATTGGCTGTGCCTTCTGTTCATTTGCAAATAAAGCTTACATTTTAAATTAAGCTTTTTGCCTGGGTGTCCTGGGTCCTCTGCCTTGCCTGCCACTGTGATGCATGACAAAGATGGTCTCATTTTTTTAAAAATTGACATTTATTTTTGAAGACATGAAGCAGAGTTTCCAGCTGTATATGCACAGTGGTACAGAACCCATGCTGAGACTGTTGGATACAGATATGGATAAACTCCAAAAGTTAATCCATCCATAACGTTTCAGTAACACAGACCTATCCATCAACACCTCCCTGATTGAGGTAAGATGAAACTGCCTCTGAAACACACAGTTCATCATGTCGGATGACTTGGATTTCTCTGCGATTCTTGGACCATAAGCATTGCTTCTTTAAACCTAATCTTGAGACTTCAACCTAATATTTGCAGCCATTTTCCCAATCGTAGATAATGTTCAAGACTAAAGGAAAATTTCACTGGCAAATGTATTTATTGCAGGTTAGACATGAGAAACTAAGTCTTAATGATTCATATACAGATCATGCTTTTTTGTCCCTTGAGGGAAACTGAGTCACTACTGTGTGGAAACAGATACTATATCTTTGAGATAGATGGATACATTTTCATTCATATGGTCTAAAATTACAGTGAATATCAAACACTTTTATAAATGTTCCAATTTATTGACTTGACTAGTGTGCTGCTTCTGACCCTGATTCTGTGGCGGCTGGCACTAGGTTACATTAAACTGCTGCAGCAGAAGAGGGAGTGCCAAAGTAATATAACTAAAAAGCTGCAGTTACGCAGACTGAATGGAAAAGCCTGACATAGCTTTCATGTCTGAAAAGTGAAACCAGTGCAGAAATTCTTTAAGACTGCATTTTTTCTAATGTCCAGCAGGGGGCGAATGCTCTGGTATTTGATCATTTAAAGTTTATTTAGCTCAAAACAGGTGTGATAATTACTTTCCCTGTCTTACATTAAGAAGAATGACCACCATAGGGAATCTGGAGAAACTAAATGAAATTGACTATAAATAAATAATGGATGTGATGAGTGTACATGGATTTAAAGTAGAGTAATGCTTTTTAGTTGATCTAAAATATATATCTATATTAGACGGTCCCACGGTCAAGTCAGACTAAAATTCTACCACGGACCACGTCAGAAGAGTGAAGCCAGTGTGAAAATGCTTTAAACAGCTGGCGACCCGTGTGGGTGCAAAAAGACTTTGATGTCTGTATTTGTGAAAGCCATCCTCTGCTATCTAGATCTATGCCTGAATACTTCCACCTGGGAATGCCATATATCTGAAAATGCCTTATAAAGAGGTGTATGGAATTAGAACCTAACCCTCAGAGGAGGCTGGGATCTTTGAAGAGGGTCTCACCATGCGCTGAAAGAGTAATCAGGTGTTCTGGTTCATATGTACAGATGATGTGGAAGATTAACAAAGTAACACTAAGACATTTACTGGTTAAAGGATGAAAAATAACACACCAACTGGGACAAAGAGAGAAGCTAGCCATCAGGACAAATGACCGATCCATTCATCACTGCTGCTTTAAAGGTGACATGCAAACAGCCAAAGCAAACCCTGCCTATCACCAATGTATCACTGCTTTATTTAAAGGGTCAGCTTAGTTTAGCTCACTGTTCTTTATATCAGATTCATCCATCCGCCCAGGTGGGACACACCCTGATAGGATACACACACACACACACACACACACACACACAGGGCTGGGAAATTGAAGGCTGCACCTCTCTGACACACAAACACACATATTTGTGCCTCTCCATCAAACACATACACGCTTGATGTACCAAGGACTTGACCATAATTGACTGCAGGATCCTTCTCTCTCTCTCACACACACACACACACACACACACACACACACACACATTCCTACAGCCAAGACTTACATGATCAAACACACACACTCATGCATTTGACAGCCATTTTACAAGAAACCAAAGGAGACACAGGCAGCAAAATCACACACACACATATTTTCCATTGCATGGTTTGTGATAACGCATCCACCAAACACACATTCACACTTGACAGGACAATTGATGCTTTAAACCTCCTCCCATAAACACACTCACACACATATAGCCATAACACACATAAACAAACCACAAATTAGTGCCTAAAACTGCAACTCTCTCTCTCACACACACACACAATTTCTGTAGTTGCCGCAAAACATCAAACTAGCGCACACTCTTGACTGCAAGATCCGCTTGTTCATGCACATAATGTGCATGTTGCCAAAACACACACATTTTTAAAAGCCACAACTATGCAACATTCACCTACACACATCTAAAACTGACGCTCACACACATCTTTCAATACATGCACACACATACATGACTTCCGGTCCTACACACAAACACACACTTCAACCACAACCATCTGGGAAAAATGCATGAAGCAACATCTCTTACACACACACACACACACCAGCTTCATCCTTCTGTATCCACCATGCAGCACACAGGAAAACACACACACACACAATGATGCAAAAACACAAATATGAGAAGAGGAAGGGAGGATTTCCTGCCTTTACCTGACGCCGGTGTGTGTGTGTGTGTGTGTGTGTGTGAGCTCTGCCTTTCACGGCGACTGAGAAAATACTGGAGAGGCAGAGCGATGAGAGAGAAAACAGGAGGGGAGGAGGAAGAGGAGAAGGGGGGAGATATATGTGTGAGAGTGTGTCAGAGGGGGAGGGGAAGGAGATGACTCAGAAGGGAGATGAGGAGAGGAAGAGGAGGGTTAATTAAAAAGGAGGAGATGGACGGAGGGATGAGGTTGGGGTGCAGAGGCTCGTCGCCTGACAGAGGAGGTAAAAATAGATGAAGGCAGGACCGGTTCTCGCTCTGCGTGTCTCCCTGCCTCTCTCTGCTGCTGCAGTGGGGTTCAGTCGATGTATGTACAGTTACATAATTTAGCCTTTTCCACCCTACTCGCACATCATGGTGCTCAGTGTGCGTAGGGACATAAATATGATGCAACAGTCATGTTTTGGGGGGCTCAACTTCCTTTGAAAAACCCAAATGGGAATGCATGCTTCATAAAACATAATCCAGTTGGCTTCCGGTCTAGCTGGCAAAGAAATGGCAGCATAGAGCAACAGGCTACTGACCGTAAACATTAAAAACAGCCCGTTAGGACTCGAATCCGCTCGGAGACACACGGCTATAAATTCAAAGGCAACGGGTCAAGGATTATGCCCAAGAAAAATAAGAGACTGTTTTAAAAGACTGTAAACAGGGAAGGAATTCCCGTCTTGATCCAAACTTCTCCAAGCGTCCAAAACATATCTTGTGCCCCAACTTGGACTGTATTCGATGTACATAATTTCTGACTACTGAATGGATGGTTATTCTTTATATTGCCCCTTGTATACGGGTGTGGTCATTGTTGCTTTTACTTCATTAATAAATAAAAATGCTACTTAAAAACAGAAAAGAAAAGAAAAACCCAAATGATCCTTCAGTTTTAAGGCCATGTTGGGTTAGAGGTTAGGTTAAATGGAGAGGAACTTTCCTGTAATACCAGTTTGTACCACAACCTGGTGGGGTGAGTTGATTTAACCTGTTTAACCAGGCAAGTCATTAAAATATGTTATTTACAATGGTCCCCTCGTGGGGACATGAAGTAGGGCCAAAAACAAACATGAGAAATGGAAAGTACAGCAGGTTAAACTGGTTTTTTAAATGGGTATGTAAAATAAATAAATAAAAACATTCAGGATAAGTCCAAACTGGGCCCAGAATAATGGACCAGGTTAAAATGACAGTTAGTTGATAGTCAGATTGTGTTTTAGGCATCTTTGCACACATGTGGGCTCAGATCAGTTTGCAGAGTGTGACGAACACTAGCTGTGTTAGCAGGAGCAGCATTTCGGTTAATGTCCCCACACCTGTGGTGAAATCAGTTATTCACTGTTGAGTTGACTTTATGACAGCCAAAGATCAAACAACACACAAAATCACACAATCCTGCAGGACAGTGGTTGGAGTGTCGTCTGATGAGTGCTGACTGGTATTGTAATAACAGCAGTTAACAGCTGTTGTACGTTAAATAAATACAGATAATTTCAGCTTAACGGATGAGGGCAGTCACATAAAAAAATTTTATATTATTTTGAATGTTGCTGCATTTAAATATTGACCTCCACCGAGGAGCAGGGATCCTCTGAATGATGAGGCACATTTACAACATACAGCAGATTAAAATTTGATTTTTTTTTAAATTTTACTTCTGTGCGAAATATCAAACTAAACAATCACGAGTCATCAACACGATGATTTCAACAAATATTTCAAACTAATTCAGACACAGGTATCATTCCTGGATTCCTGTGATGTGAGCGGGAGTTCCAGGTGCTGCAAAGGTATGCATTTTATTTTATTTTCCTTTCTTTTTGTCTATTTTTTCTCTCTGTGATTTTTTTTTTTCCATGTGAATGGAATTTGGATTTTTACTAAATAATAATCCCTCCTCGTCATATCTGAAATACTTCATATTATAATATAAGTATATGTCCTCCTGGAGGTTTTGAAAGTAGAATGGGAGACAGAGCCTTCAGCTATCCAGCCCCTCTGCTGTGGCCCTAGAGCCTGTAAATGGGCAGCTGTTGTTGGGAATCGGTGCCATATTATGTGGATTTTTCATGGATTGTTAAATGGATGTTTTCCTCTTGAATGCTGCATTAGATGTGCATGTGTCAGGGTAAAGGCTGAATGAAAACTAACTTGCTCTGTTCTTCTTTTAGTTTTTGGTTAGTTTTGTCCCTTTAATGCACGTCTAATTGAGCTCACCCTGTTTTTAACCATAAAGCAAAGGTGCTTTTGTGTGCTAAGTTTTAATGGTGGCTGAACTGCTGAGTAAAACTGAACTCAATGGGCTGTTTAATCAGTTTGTGCGATTGTTGCTCATTTGTTTATAGCTGTAGCTTACGTAAGTTATGGTGATGTCACCAAGAGCTCCAGTGATTTTTCATTGTTAAAATTAAACTCTGTCCAGCAGCACATGCCCATCATACTGTTGTTGTTGTGAAAATTCCTGTAAACTGATGAGTTTACAGGAACCGTGAATGCGTTCTGGGCAGTGCTCACTAGAACTTTATTGTTCCTCCTTTGTTCCCTGTAGAATCATGTGGAGCTGTGTCCTTGCTGCTCTAAAAACAGACCGGTGACGCTGTTAATGCCGACTGCAGGGTGACACTGATACACACTGATAGGGTGAAAGGGTGAAGCCAGTGTGTGTTTAGTGTGTGTTACAGTTGTGTATTATAATGTGTCTTTGCCTGTGTGCGAGAGTATTATCAGGCAGGTGCATAAATCCACCTGTGTGAATGTCTCTGGATGCACTTCTGTGTGTGTGTGTGTGTGAGAGAGAGAGAGAGAGAGAGAGATAATCTATAATTAAATTCCTGACTTTAATGGGATTATCTTTGCGAGACAAGCAGTACATCGTCCTTGGCATCCATCCCCGTGGTTAGCTACGGGTGAGCGGCTGACGGAAATACACATGTACAGAGAGAGAAATAAATGGGGGCAGATGAGGGAAGCAGGAGGGAGCAACAAGGAGGAAAAGAAATAAATAATAGCAGTGATGAGATCCAAAAACGATGAAATGCTCGTGCAGTGAGCAAAACATAGAGGCCATCCGGAGAGACGGGTGATAGAGGAGCGCCTCACATTGTAATTATCTCGTTTTCTGCTTCATTACCGCAGAATGTCGACTAGCCTTTCCCTCGATAAGGTCTCCCTCCACCTCCGGCACATCGCTGCTGACCAGGTCAACCAAACACACTGATTCATCCCTATTAAAGATATAATACAGTGGATGATCTCACATCTTCATTCATGAAAAAACACCTGAGAATCTCACAAGGTGATCACATCTTACTTTTCATACCAGAGGCTATGCAAACCTTCCACATCCAGTTTATGGACTGGGTGGGATCGTTTCGACACTGGCCTGTGTAAGTGCACTCAGCTTCTTTGAGCACCACAGGTCTCTTTCTTCACTCCTTCAGTCCACGTCACTTCCTTCCTGACCTCATGCTGTTGTCCACTGAGGTCAAGGAAAAGAAAAGGAGGTAGGAGGTAATTTTTTGGATGCAGCATCCAAAATGTATAGTCATCATTTCTTGGATGGCTTGAAATATAATTTTTACAGTGTTAAACAAGATTTTAAAAAGGCACGTTTCTTCCACCTGTAACAGGCCTATTTAATATTTCTTACACATCCTGCAGCATCCTGTCTATGAACAATAGCCTTGGCATGCAATAGTGTTAAAAATGTAACTTTCCTCTCATTCCTTTGATATACAGGTATATAAACAGAACAACAATATTCTGGTGGAGGCTCTTTTGAACCAGACACTATAAGAGGACAAGAGAAGGACTTTGACTGAACTCTCTCATAACAGCCAGCACTGGAGTACTTTAAATCTGCATTCATGTATATTGGTTTGTTGTTTTATAATATCAAAATATGGCCAGCTGGGGCGACTCTTCTAGATGAAAAAAGAGGCATGTTTGTATAGAAATCTATGGGAAATTTCTCAGTAAATGATTGGTTTAGTCACCCATTTCAAGTCATATTGAATGAAATATTAATTGTTTTGTATGAATTGCGTGTGTTATACAAAGAAAGGAGGATTCTCCAGGGTACACTCACTGGCTAACAACTTGTCGGTCATAAGGCTTCAAAACGGTATTTCACTAACCAGTGGGTGATGTCATTTAATGCAAATGATCAGAAAACAAAAATATTATTATTCTGTGCTGTGCCTTTGTTCATGCATACCCTGAAATACAGTATATAGATTCTCATTGTAGAATTACATTTGCAAACATACAGTTGGATTATTTTATGTTTAACTTGAGCCCCATTCTGTGGCTCCTGTTAATTACATGGAATTAAATTTAATATGTCTTGTTAAACGGCTACAATTTTTTTTAAAAAACTTGTCAGTATCAGAATATAACAGACTGAGCACATTAGAGGCTGAATCAATGCCTTAAATGTGAAAATATTTTCCTCTTTTTATGATTACTCAGTGTGCAATTTGGGCATGGAGTGACAGAAGGATACCATCATACTGTGTGGTTATGTTTAAGTGTTTATAAAATGGCCCTTCGCTCTAAGCATTGCAGTAAAAAATGAACACATCCAAAGTGTACTTTATCCCCCTCTAGAGGTCACTGAGCAAAGTCCATCTGTCAGTCAGTATGAGTGGGTTTTTAGAACATTTGGTTGAAATGAAGGCAGAGTATTAATGCAAATACCTTTTAATCTATTCAGTTAATCTAAAATCTCAGTTCTGAAGCAGCTCAAGTGGCTCTTGGTTATACCTTTAAATGTTAAGCTCACCTTCAGATGAGCTCTGATTGTGCCTTCAGGAGCTGTTTGATATATCGCAATTCATTCTGACCAAAAATGGGTGAACCTACTTCTTTACTGTCCTGGTTTCCATCATGTTAAAACAGTTTTTCTTTTGTTCTTATTTTTTGGACATATTGATTTTTGAGCTTCAATAACAAAAAACACAATAATAAAAACACACCAACTGATATTATTTAACCATAAATGTGGAACCAACACACAAAAAACACTAAAAGGACCTGGGGTCAACATTTCTTTAAATATCTACAGCTGAGAAATTTGATAAACGCACAACAGCATAATAGCAATAGCAAAATCCCACTGACAGAATGATCACATCATATCAGAAGGATTAGAAATCAGCTTCTGCTCCAAACCCAGATGATGAATGCACACCTTAAACTAAAGACCACTTATTTCGTCAGGGTGAGAATGGGCAAAAGTGACATCATATCCAATTCAATTCAATTTTATTTATATAGCGCCAAATCACAACAAACAGTCGCCTCAAGGCGCTTTGTATTGTGGGTAAAGACCCTACAATAATACAGAGAAAACCCAACAGTCAAAACGACCCCCTATGAACAAGCATTTGGCAACAGTGGGAAGGAAAAACTCCCTTTTAACAGGAAGAAACCTCCAGCAGAACCAGGCTCAGGGAGGGGCAGTCATCTGCTGTGACCGGTTGGGGCTGAGTGGAGAGAGACAGGACAAAAGACATGCTGTGGAAGAGAGCCAGAGATTAATAATAATGATTAAATACAGAGTGAAGTATCAACAAGTAAATAAAGGTGAATGAGAAGAAACAGTGCATTATGGGAACCCCCCCCTCAGCAGCCTAGGCCTATAGCAGCATAACTAAGGGGTGGTTCAGGGTCACCTGATCCAGCCCTAACTATAAGCTTGATCAAAAAGGAAAGTTTTAAGCCTAATCTTAAAAATAGAGAGGGTGTCTGTCTCCGGAATCCAAGCTGGGAGCTGGTTCCACAGAAGAGGGGCCTGAAAGCTGAAGGCTCTGCCTCCCATTCTACTCTGAAGTATCCTAGGAACCACAAGTAAGCCAGCAGTCTGAGAACGAAGTGCTCTATTGGGGTGATACGGTACTATGAGGTCTTTGAGATAAGATGGGGCCTGATTATTCAAGACCTTGTATGTTAGGAGAAGGATTTTAAATTCTACACTAGATTTAACAGGGAGCCAATGAAGAGAAGCCAATATGGGAGAAATATGCTCTCTCTTTCTAGTCCCTGTCAGTACTCTAGCTGCAGCATTTTGGATCAGCTGAAGGCTTTTCAGGGAGCTTTTAGGACAGCCTGATAATAATGAATTACAGTAGTCCAGCCTAGAAGTAATAAATGCATGGATTAACTTTTCAGCGTCAATCTGAGAAAGGATGTTTCTAATTTTAGAAATATTGCACAAATGCAAAACAGCGGTCCTACATATTTGTTTAATATGTGCATTGAAGGACATATCCTGGTCAAAAATGACTCCAAGATTTCTCACAGTGTTACTGGAGGCCAAAGTAATGCCATCCAGAGTAAGTACCTGGTTTGACACCATGTTTCTAAGATTTGTGGGGCCGAGTACAAGAACTTCAGTTTGATCTGAATTTAGAAGCAGGAAATTAGAGGTCATCCAGGCCTTTATGTCTTTAAGACATTCCTGCAGTTTAACTAACTGATGTTTATCATCTGGCTTCATGGATAGATAAAGCTGAGTATCATCTTGTAACCTTCACTAATGCTGTTTCTGTACTGTGATGAATTCTGAAACCTGACTGAAACTCTTCAAATAAACCGTTCCTCTGCAGATGATCAGTTAGCTGTTTTACAACTACTCTTTCAAGGATTTTGGAGAGAAAAGGAAGGTTGGAGATTGGCCTATAATTAGCTAAGACAGCTGGGTCAAGTGATGGCTTTTTAAGTAGCGTTTTAATTACAGCCACCTTGAAGGCCTGTGGTACATAGCCAACTAATAAAGACAGATTGATCATATTTAAGATTGAAGCATCAATAATTGGAAAGATTTCTTTGAACAGTCTAGTAGGAATGGGATCTAATAAACATGTTGATGGTTTGGAGGAAGTAACTATTGAAGTTAACTCCAAAAGATCAACTGAAGCAAAAGAGTCTAAACAAATACCAGCAGTGCTGAAAGCAGCCAAACATGAAGATAAATCTTGGAGATGGTTTTGAATAATTTTTTCTCTAATGTCTAAAATTTTATTTGTAAAGAAATCCATGAAGTCATTACTAGTTAAAGTGAAAGGAATACTCGGCTCTACAGAGCTCTGACTCTTTGTCAGTCTGGCTACAGTGCTGAAAACAAACCTGGGGTTGTTCTTATTTTCTTCAATTAATGATGAATAGTAAGATGTCCTAGCTTTATGGAGGGCTCTTTTATAGAGCAACAAACTCTTTTTCCAGGCTAAATGAGTATCTTCTACTTTAGTGAGACACCATTCCCTCTCCAGCTTACGGGTTATCTGCTTTAAGCTGCGTGTTTGTGAATTATACCACGGAGTCAGGCACTTCTGATTTGAGGCTTTCCTTTTCAGAGAAGCCACAGTATCCAAAGTCGTACGCAGTGAGGATGTAAAACTATTGATGAGATAATCTACCTCACTGGGAGGTATCCGCGAGAACAAGCTGCACTTTGGTGTCATTTCTGCTAGTCGCACACCTCTCAGCGTTTGTACTCTTGCACAGGTGCTGCCACAGCCAAGTTAAGGACCTGAATTTTCAATCATGTCAATTTTTAACCTCCATTTTAATGACTGATGAGAAGTGCAGAGATTCACAGATTTTACAGATTACACAGAGGGAGGTGCAGTGAGAACTTGTGCTCTTAGCATGAGTTTAAATGTTTGGAGCTGTGGCAACATCTTTATTTGTGACCTTGAAGTGACCGATGCGGCAAGCATAAGGCCATAAAGCCTCGATTATGCTGTTGGACACAGACTTGGACAGCTGGAGACTCGAAAGCCGAGTAATTGTTCCTGTTGGACTTCTTTGAAGTGTACCACCTGGGGCACATGCATAGTTGGTGCATTGTAATGTAAATCCTCTGCAGACATAAATAAACAGGCAGGGGTGATAAATTATTGCACAGATTCTTGCGCTGACCATCTGATGAAATTTACATCACTCAGACCTGAGCAGACCCGCTGGCATGCAAAGTATAATCCCAGTTTAACTCTATAATTGACTAATCCAAGCATAGAGCATAGGGTTTGCTTTCTTTGTTTCTGTTTTGTTGCTGATATTTATTTTTGTTTATTTTTAAAATTAAAGTTATTGTTACCTGCAGTGGTGTTAAATTAAGTACAGACAGATGGTGATCTTTTTTCGTCTTTTATTTTTAACCCAGAAGTTTCAGTAGTGTTCACATACAGCTTAATTTTCTGAAATTAAATTTCTTCTTTCAGTTTCTCCCTTTAGGGGGCGCCACAGTGGATTATCTGGCTCCACCACACCCTATCCCCAGCATCCTCCTCTGGCATGCCTTCCTTCACTACATCCATGAATCTTCTCTGTGATCTTCCTCTTTTTCTCCATGCTCAGCATGCTTTGTCCAGTATATCCACTATCTATCCTGTGCACATGTCCTAACCATCTCAGCTTCACCTCTCTCACTTGTCACCAATTTTCTTTAATAAAAGAGAAAAAACCCATGTACCACAATGCCTCTTTTTTTAATATATATTTAACAAACGTTATTAACTGAAGTAAAACGAGTTAGCAGCCTGATACATAATTACAATTAACAAACATTTCTATAAATCAAAAGTAATAAAAACAGAGGAACCTGAATACAACACAGGTCACAGTTCCGCCTTCCGCCCGGGTGAGGAGGGGTAGTTTACAGGAAGCACCTGAACGTCGCACGGCATTGCCAGCAGTCCAGCGGCTGTGGCTCGAAAAGGTAGGAGCTGAGTTACCGATTACCGACGTAAAACACCGAAATATCTACAGAGAAGCAGTAGGATGTGTTAGAATAATCTTCCCATAGTTAAAACTGGCTGTTAGTCGGCTGACAGTTAACTCTGTTAACCGGTAGCTGTCAAAACTAATGGTTTCCTTAAGCTAACTTTAAGATAGCTTCGCTGTTAAATCTCTGCCCAAAGTTACAGTAGGATTGTTTTCATTTGTTAATGTATTTATTTTTTCATATAGTTATTTATTAAGAGGTAAACTACAAAATTTACGGCTGTAATTTTTACTGAAAAAAAAAGACACGTGTCCCTTAAATGTGCTGTTTTGTTGTAATTTTGTTTAAATCCGTGTAAGCAGGTGTGTAACTTCGCGTTAGCTTAGCTGCAGTTAGCGAGCTTCGCAGGAGTGAAACTTTTAATCACCAACTTTAAACTGCGCACAAGCTGCCAGCAAGCAGCGACGTTACGCCTAGAACATACAAATCTGTACGCAGCCAGTGCGCAGGCATCAGGCCTGCGATAAAATCTTATTGTAAGTAAATAACACAGCTTGATATGCGGAAGTGAATGAAAAGCAGCTGGACTTGAATGGGTATTTAACCGTGTACGGCTTAGAAACTCGGTGTAAATAAGTCTGAGTCGTCCGTGTTTGCCGAGGGGCTGTTGGCTCCCTTGTTCGATGAGTTAGTGTGATTTAACTGAATGCTTTTGGCTGTAAATGTAAAGAAAATGAATCCCAGATTTGATGATGAAAGGTGTGTCTCATGTAACACCTGTAAGCACCATGCTGGCCTCTCTGCTGTCATATTCTGGAACTTTGTATATTTTAGTTGCAGGTCACAACTTGTTTTCTGCCCGAATGATAAGTAACGAGTAATGGCAAGTCTCAACATACAATTAATCTTAGGTCTTATAGCCTTTCAATAACCCGTAGCAAAATGGCCAACAGTCACTGTTTACAGTTTAAAGGAGTGTAAAATATGCAGGCAAAATGTTGGCATTTTGTTTCTAGCATATTTAAACCACTATCTGGTTGGTCTGAGTGTGTGAATGATCCAGATGTTAGTATTGTTACAGCCGCAGCGATTGATAATCAGCCTGTCAGCAAATACAGTGAAATTTATCAGTGTCAGTTGCTGTTGTTTACCTGTTGTGTCCGTGAGCTGTATGTAAAGGATGGGATGAAGCTTCAGTATTTTTATTTTGGCTGCTATCTTGTTTTTTCTGAGTCAGGACTAACCATATTGAGTAGGGACGTGCTCAGTTATATGAAAGATGCACAACTGTCTGTGCCTCAAAAGAGTTCTATTAGAATGCTCCAGATTCCTGAGCATTACAGTAAAGTGTAAATTATAAGTTCGCCTTAATTTGAAGATCAAAAATGGCTCTTTCAAACTATATCAGACCATTTAAGACTTGTCCATTTTTCATCATCTCTTTCTCATTGCCTCTTTCTCCTTCTCTTCTTCATCTGCCTCCTCCATCACCTCTCTCTCTCCTCCCTCATCTTCTTCACCCCATCTCCTGAACTGAAGACAGGGCTCTAACATAAGAAAACATCAGCTTTTTTATTTATATGCTTATATTGTCACAGTTCGGTATTGGCGGTACGTCAGACATGCAACCGCCCCGTCTCTTACAGCTGAGGTAAATGGTGACCTGACAACCTATACTTACTACAGATGAATGCCAGCCAGAGTGTTTGAGTTGACTCTGGGATTAAAACATAAAATATTGCAAAATATTTGACACTAATCCATTTTTAATTTCTGAAGTGTTGATATTGTTTAAATATTAAACACAGTATGTACAAAACTGTTTGTATGTGCAAATGGTAGTAGAAACACACCAGCCACTGCAGTTATGGGGTAAAGATGGATGAAAGATGTAGGCACTTTGACATCACCCACTGGTTAATAAAGTCCCCTCCCAAGCTTGCAGTCACCATCTTGGTCTTTTGAAACTAGGTGACAGGTAATGGGTGGATCTGACTGTCGTTCGCTAACAACTTACGATTAACAAACTGTTAGCCAATGAACCTGATTGACTTGAGAGTCAACCTCAAGTAGCCACTGGAGGAACTGCAGTTTTAGGTGCTTCTTTTTTCAGCCCTTGTGTAATTGTTCTGCAGCAATTAAGGGTTCACAGGCTTAAAAACATTAACACGTTATTTTTATAAAACAAAGATTTTTTTCTGTTTTTCGATAAACGCGAAGCAAACAGACAACAATACAGCAGTCTGGTCTTATGACAAGCCGTGACATTGGGACCAGACAGTAATGTTTGTGTTCAAGGACATAAATTGCCTTTTTTTCTGGGACAGCACAACTGTAAAACTAATATATTTTAACAGTAAGTATTTCACGAATCTTGAGTGTGGGCGGTCACCCTGGCAACCAAGAAACTGAGCTATGAAAATGGTAGCAGGGGTTACATTTTAACCCGAACAACATCTAAAGTCATTTTTATTGTTTGAACATTTTGAGAAGGTACTTCTTAATACACATTATTCTGTAGTGTTTTTGGTCCCACTTGAGATCAAATTGGGCTGTACCAAAATGGTTTACTTTTTAAAAATAAGCCATGTAATGAAAATCATCTGGATGCAGCTGAGGAACAACAGGGCATTGAGAGGACTCGGTTAGCACTAATTTTCCAAAATAGTTTCTTGCTGACGAATGAATTCTGCAGGCAAACCGGTGTCATCGTGCCTGCAAATGACTGGCCACCTTGTCCCTGAGTTAGCTGAACTGTGCTGGCCCAAACAAAGAGCCAGTGATGAAGTGGCAGCGCACAGCCCTCTAACCATTGTCCTTCTTAATGAAGCAGCAGAGTGGGTATGAAAGCTGCTCAGCATCAGAGAGGTCACAGGTTCTCTAGTAAGTGTGCAGTAAAAACTGCTCTACAGACCAGACACTGTTTCCTTCGACCTGTCTCACACTCCAATCATGTGTTCACATCACCTGATGCTAACAAATTTTCCATTATAAAGTGTCTGGAAAAATAATTTCCCCTACATTTTGATGACTCATAAGTAGTACTTCAACTATGGATTTTTTTTTAGTGATCGAGTATTTTATCAATTAGTCCATCGATTAATCGAGTTGTGACGGCCGGATGGCTGTCCATTAAATTATGGCCGCCCGTGTTGTTTTTTTTTGTTTGTTTTTTTCCTTATCTGCGTGCCCTCTGGGTACTGACCATTTGGACACCCCAGATTTGGCGCTGCAGCTTTCAACCCAGCCCATACCACTTTACATATGGGCCGGGGCTCAGTGTAGAGAGGTCAAGCATTGAAGACAGACAGCGATCCTTGAAAAAAGTCGCGAGTTATCCGTGATCTCGGCCGTACGCACGGCAAGTTTAGCCCCTTGCTTAGTGGCTCCGCGAGTAGCTCGGCCTCGCGACAGGACCCATCGGCAAGGAACTGCCGGGATTTATCAAATGGAATACCTAGGATTGGTCAACTGAAGAAAACCTTGGTGTCGTAAGTCTCCAGCTGGTCAGACTCACTGGATTTCCTTTGTTTTGAACTGTTGACAGTGGCAGCTCACATATGCTGACTGTAGGATGTTGGGAGTGTACTTCCTTGTTTTGTTTGGTTTTGGGAATATAAAAACCCAGAGTGGAATCTTTGTTTTAGCCTTTTTGCATTCATTTAGTTTGAACTGAACTGAGATACAACCCAGTGTGGATTTCTTTTGTTTGACTTTCTGCTGGAATGGACTGAAAGACATGGTGGAAATGAATATTGCTTTTTCTTTTTTGTGAATGAACTGAAGGACTTTGCTGAGCTGTGAGACATGTGGGAATCAATGAACTGTTTTATATGTGTTGTATAACTGTTTTGTGCGTGTTTTTTTTTCTGTGTTAAATATATTCATTGTGGTGCATTCTACTGACCGAACATACTGGGTTTGTTTTATTCGATGTCTGAGGGTGTAAGTCTCTGTACTTTGCATCCTTTGTGAGGTTAAAAATCTGACATGTCAGGAGAGATACCTGGTGGCACCCCTAAGCATAGGAAAACTGTCACAGAGTAATCGGATAAGTAATACTTATTTTGTATTAACAGTTCATCTGCATATTTTAGCTTCCTTACTGCAGTGTTTCTCTGTGTGAAACAAACAGGGTGGATGGAGCAGCTACAAAGTTCTCTGTTCTTCACTTACTGATCAACTGGTTGATGAAGGACCTCCAGCTGTTTCCCAGTAAAGGTTTAATGGTGATTACAGGGGAAAAAGCTTCTTTTAGACGCTAGAAAAACATTTACTTTCGCTTCACCTGAGCTCACCATCTCTATAGCGGCTCCGCCTCTTTGTGCTTGTGCAGACAGACTGCACGTAAATCAGCTGACTGCTGCTGTTGTGTTATCAGTGTTTTTGTTGAAAAACTGGGGTCTGCGTGTGTGTAATGTTGTAATGCTTTATGCAAGCATTCTCCTAAATACGTTTCTAGTGCAGGTCTATTTTTAATCACTAATCAGGGATTAAAGTATAAAAAATGTGACATGGGGTGGGAGGGTCCTTCCGGTACAGAACAATTGCTAGTGCTAATGCTTGCTAGCAAACTGTAGTTATAGCGATCCGTTCTGGGAGCTGAAGTAGAGAAAAAACAATAACAGCTGAAATTCTCAGCACAGCACACAAACATGGCAGAGAGCAGTGGAGGTCTGGGAAAACATGTCAGTGATGATCCACTCAGTGTCAAAGGGAATCCGTCACAGCCATGGAGAACTTTTTAGAATCTGAGGGTTTTTTTAACTCCTGATCCTCACTCCATTCCAGTAGGTGGTGGTAATGCAGCTCCAAGCTGGTTTGCCCACCGCCATTAAACCCACAAGAAGACGATGACTACGGAGAAGCAATGCTTCTAATGCAGGTGAAATGCTTCACTTATATGGCGACACCTGAGCACTGCAGAGTTTAACCGAAGCATCGAAGCAACAAATTTACTTCGAGGATTTTTTATAATCAAATCAAGTTACTTGAGGAATCGTTGCAGCCCTACTCTTAAGGGTCTATACATGGTAAATCAGTAACAATCACTAAGTATCGATAAATCAATAAATCAGTTAAAATGTGCAGATTAATTGTTAATACGAAAAATTATTTCTTATCCAATTACTTGATTAATTGATGGAGTAATTGATAGAATATTTGATTACTAAAATAATCGATTGTTGCAGCCCTACTTGAATTCAGAAAGCCATAGTCAAGCATTACTTTTCAGCACCAGTGGAATTATGAATGATGATGTCACTTCCTGTTGCATTAAAATTGTGATAATTTATGCTCACAACATGGTGGCTGATATTTGAACATAGGAAATGCTTTTAGCAGCTGATTGATAAAACATCTTGATTACGTTTTTATTGGGTATGCTTTTTACATGATTTCGGCAAACCCATTAGTGAAAGTAAATGTCACTCTTGGACACATTAAATGCGTGATATATAAGTGTAACGCTTCTGGATTATATGCAAAAATTATCACTCTCGATCTAATAAGGCCTGGTTTAGCATTCTCTGTCAGTCCTACGTTCATAACTGAAAATCCTCTCTGAACCTGACCTGACATGCACCTCGAGAAATGTAACTACACGTCCACAAAGACTGTGATTAGGCTTCAGAGGTGCTTTCTGGTTACATATAGTTCCAATCTCATTGTACATCCTGTATAATCGCAATAAAGGCATTCTATTCTATTCTATATGTAGGCCCTGTCACTCAAGTAACAAGTGAGAGCAGCTTTTAGCGATTAGCATTAGCACCTCCCCCCCCCCCGGGGTGGATAAACTTTGCGAATTTAAATATGACAGTAGCACATCAAAGCTAACAGCTAACACCAGATCCATGACGCAGCGCACCCCAGAAGATGAAGATCCACAACCCAAGAGCCCAAGTATGAGTGAAGATATAAAAGCAGATATTTCAGCCTCTATTTGAGGGGAAATCTCCAAATTTATAAGAGAGGAAACAAGGTATGCGCTGTCTGAAGAGTTCATCACTCTTAGGGCTGACATTAACGCTGTGAGGGCTGAAGTAGCCAGCAGCGCCACCGCTATCCATTCAGAAATCACCTCATGGAAACGGACATTGAAGATGTGAAAGGCGGACTATCATTGTGGTCTGACGTGGTAAACTCATTGCAGACTACTGTGACTGAACTTCAGTGTGAGCTGGCCAAATTATGGGACAAGTGTGATGACATGGAGGGGAGGATGAGGCGCTGAAAGATCTGTATTGTTGGCATTGAGGAACAGCCAAATTCTGCCAGCCCTGAAGAGGTCCCAAAAATTATTAAACTCTGCTGATGAACTGGGATGTAAAAGTTGTCCGCTCACATGGGGCGTCTGCACCCAAGAAACGGAGAGATGGAGGAATATCCCATGTCATCATTGCCAAACTGCATTATGATGGAGATGCCTACATTCTGAGGAGAGCCAAATATCAAGCCCCTCAGTCCTGCAATGGTAAAAGAATTGCTTTTTTTTTTTCCAGATTACACCAGCAGCATGGCCAAAGCACGCAAAAAACAGACATAAGACAAGAAAACAATAAATAAAACCACAGCTAAGAAAATAAACAAAGAATACCAACATCTCAAACTGAGTTAAAAGCCAAAAAGAAGAAATGTGTTTTAAGAGAGGATTTAAAAGCAGAGAGGGAGTCAGCCTGCCTCATGTGCAAGGGAAGATCATTCCACAGTTTTGGGGCAGCAACTGAAAAAGCGCGGTCACCTCTGAACTTTGTCTTTGGGACAGCTAGCAGTACCAGATCAGCTGACCTGAGTGAACGTGAAGGAACATACAGGTGGAGCAGATCAGGCAGATATGATGGGGCGAGGCCATTAAAAACAAATAAAAAGATTTTAAAATCAATCCTAAAACAAACTGGGAGCCAGTGAAGTGAGGCTAAAATGACAGTGACAGGCTCGAACTGGTCAAAAACATCCGGGCATGTGACAGGGATAGAGGGGTCATAGGAGGGAGAACTAATGAGGGCCCTAATGCTAGCAACCTTATTGACAAATAACTTCATGAAGTTCTCACACAGTTCAAAGGAGCTCTCCAGGTGATCAGATTGAGGTGCACTCAGAACAGAGTTTACAACTTTAAAAAGAACATGAGGATTGTGACAGTTTGAGGCAATGATATCAGAAAAATACTTAGATTTAACAGCCTTCACGGTTTTCTGATACAACCGCCAACTATCCCGTAGTAACTGGAAGGACACCGTAACTTGTCCTTCTTCCACTTACGCTCAGCTCTCCTGCACGCTTCAGTTCATTCGTCCAAGGCTCAGATCGAGGTTTGGAAGCTCTTATTTTCAGCGGAGCCACAGTATCTAATACAGTCAGGCAAGTCGAGTTAAATCGAGATGCGAATACCTCGACATCTGAATTAAGGCCGAGGCACTCAGAAGAGCTGATCACAGCATTAAAGGCTGAGGAGAACTGAGCAGCAGTGGAGGAATTAAAGTCACGACAGCACCGTGTAGGAACGACAGATTTCACCATATGACAAGAAAGGGGCATGTCAAAGACAACGGGCATATGGTCAGAGAAAACAGCATCACAAACCTCTAAGTTAAAAACACTAAAACCACAAGTTAAAACAAGATCAAGAGTGTGCCCACGTTCCTGCGTTGGACTTGAAACAGACTGTACAAAATTAAAAGAATCGATGAGATGTAGAAAATCATTGGCCAACGGCTTCAAAGGACAGCATACATGAATATTAAAATCACCAACGATTAAAATCCGGTCGTAGTTTGGTATTATTTCTGTCAGAAAATCAGCAAAGTCACTAATAAAATCCTTGTTATACTTAGGTGGTCTGTAAACAACAGCGCACAGCACTGGGAGGGCCGAGCAAAGTTCAAATAAATTAACTTCAAAGCTGGAATAAAATGTTGACAGCTCGACTTGTTTGCACTTACATCGTTCTTTGTAAATAGTGGCAGTGCCTCCGCCACGTCCTGACATTCTCGGAGAGTTAAAGTAAGAGCAGTCAGGTGGCAACAGTTCACAGAAAACACTCGACTCACCAACAGTCATCCAAGTTTCAGTGATACACAGAAAATCCAGACCGCGGGACGTAAAGAAATCCTTCACGATCAAGGTTTTGTTAGCTAGCGATCTAGCGTTCACCCAGGGCCATCCTGACAGGAGCCGGAGTGATAGTCATCTGTTGGGCCCGAGGAAGAGGCCACAGATTGTGTAAGTTCACCCCACGCCCACAGAGGTAAGGAAAGGAGAGACCCGAAGGTTGTAGCACGACCGAGCCGACCACAGGAATCAGACAGGAGGCAATCGGATCCAGGAAGCGCCGTGAAATGAAGCGATGAAATGCCGTTCCAGAATCCCCCAGAGAAGGCGGCAGAAGGACGCGCCAAACCAGCTTTCAGTTTAGTCAGCCTGCCGCTGCATTTCCCACGACGTCTGCGCCTTTGGCATGCAGCCGGAAAACGGCGGAGATAAGCCGTATACCCAAGCGAGGTGGGAGGTTAAAGATCCTCTGTCTGTCATGGCTGAGCCGTTCCCAACACTCGCATGATTGGCAAATATTTAGGAGTGTTTGGCGATCATAAGCCAGTAGAGAGTTGACGTTCAATGTTAGAAGCATCCAGAAACAGCAGAAAAACAACCAGAGTTCGCAGAGACAGACGGCGGGCCGCAGACACTGGCGCCATCTTGTCAAAAAAGAATACAAAGGTTCGTATTATTAGAATGCATAGACAATTATACATTTTCATTGTTATGGAGATGATGATACTCTTTATCTATCCTTTAAGGTAGATGACACACAAAAATTAGTTAAACTACAGGAATGTCTTAAAGACATAAAGGCCTGGATGACCTCTAATTTCCTGCTTCTAAATTCAGATAAAACTGAAGTTATTCTACTTGGCCCCACAAATCTTAAGAACATGGCGACCAGGTACTCTAAACTTTAAGCTCATTCTCCACCTTATATTCAGCTAGCAATTCTTTTACACACTTTTAGCCAAACACTAAACACAGATTGCTACAATAAATACAATACAAACTGAACACTATGTTTCCTTTGGAATACACTGCCATGCAACCCCCACACCCATGAACCAATTGCCGAAACCCAGCTCCCCGCAGGTAAAAACACTTCTGGACAAATCAGAACCTGAGCCCCATAAAAGAGGTAACAGGTTATGCATCTTGGTTCGCACAACAATAGTGGCAAATGCAGAGGACAAGGAGGAGAAGGAGGATGAGCACCAGCAACTATCACCAATGAGACCTGGGCCACTCTGGTTGACCATGTGGTCAACCATGGGTTGAGTTTTTGAGAGGCTATGCAAAGGGTCCAGCCTAACGTAAGACGCTAAACTGTAGCAAATATTATCCTGACCTTTTGGAATGACAACAGGCAAGAAAACCTATTAACTAACTACTGAACTCGCACAACAGAACTGTATACACCATACTGCCAGACAACGGTGTTATGTTTGTTTCAGAGGGTGATGGAGCTAGATGGAGCTGCTTTTTTCCCCTCCTTTTTCTTTGGAGTTACAGGCCTATTATATTTCTGGTGTTTTGTAATGTACCAAAGTATACACAGCATGTGTGTTTCAGTGATGTTCAAACACAAGGAATAAACATTAATCTCATAATTTTGCTTTAGTTTATAGTGGTTCTGTACTAATTCTGTAAAAATAACCTGTATATTTTTGTGGAAATATATATATATATAAATATATGACAGACCATCACACCGAACACTCAAAAAACACAAGCCAGTAGTGTTTTCAGTTTATTCCATCAGTGTGTAGTTTTGGTGTAGAAAAGGCTGTTGATTGGCTATGTCTGTATGGAGATTGATTTTTACAAAAGAAGCGAATTCCAGAAATTGGGTCTAAAAAAAAAAACTCAAAAAAACTGTAACCACGCACACAAGGAAATTAGGGAGAGAGGACACAGCTGGGGAAAACACAAAACAGGTGAACATAATCTATCAGTAAATAATAAAACAAGGGGAAGCAAAAGCTGGGAGCCTATCCCAGCTGTCTTACATATTTAAAAAAGTTTGAAATAATTTTATTGAAAACACTAATGCAATGCTGGACAGTATTCAGGAGAGTGAGCAACCTAGAGTTTTTACTAAAGTACAAACTGTTATGATGAGTTGTGAGATTCAAGTGAGAAGTCCATCAACACAGTAGCAAATATATTTAGCAGTGAAGCATGCATAGAAACAATAGCAGTGTGTATAAAAACAATGATGAAAGGCTAATATGGGTGGGGAAAGGCATTGGTGATTTAAGAACTGCATTAAGAGTAGTTAGAATGACTTCTGCTGTGAGATTTGCACCAACGCGATTGGAAAAACTCTAATCCAGTTAAAGATACTCAGGAGCTGCTGTTTTGAGGGATCGCAAAAACCTTCAAGGATTTCTGGTTTGGATAGCTTTATGCTCCTGAATTGGACTGCATGACATGACCAACTGGATAGCACAGTATGACCAGCAGGGCATGTGTTGGATCCAGCTGGATGACTGGTGTGTTGTTTTGGTCAGGAATTGTCTGGCCTCCCATATCATAGTTCCACACACAGGATGCTGAATTTATGCACAAGAAATTCAGTTTAGTAAGTGGCATAGTAACAAAAATGTGACACCACATTAAAGAAAAAACAAAAGGCTTCTGCTACTGTGACAAAAATACAATACTTTTTTCTCCTCAACTTGTCTCCTCCCTCTCAAACAGACAGGAGTTTTGGCTTTATTTCTCTCATAGGTACAAAACTATTGAGAAAAGACATTGGCTTACGAATAAAAAACAACAAAAGCAACAAATAGATGGGAGGAAAAAAACAGAAAAGGGGGGGGGGCATGGCAATGGATGAGGAGCATAATAATTGTGTGATTTATCCTCAGTGAACCTCTGCAGTCATAGCGTAATTACACATGAAAACCTAAATTTATCGTGGTGCGCTGAGCCTCCTCATTAATTTAAAGCTGAGACAGTCAGTGCAAAGCCTTTTTCTAATCCACCCACTGTTTCTCTTGTTGTCTTTTCTTCCTCTTTC